>OY755173.1:806263-1061411 GCA_963576735.1 Bedellia somnulentella
TCAACACGAGTCATTGTCGAGAAGTAGACAGTTCGGCAGCTGACCACCGAGTGCCGAGTGGCCGAGTGGCCGAGTGGTGCATCGTCTGCTTTTCGATTCCTTGTAAGTGGGAGGGCGGGCGGTGCACAGTGAATGTTGCATGAAGACTGCGGGTATTTAGCGGAATTAAGCGAAGAAACTTCTTAATATTAGTATTGCTTTGGATTTCTGCAAAGTAACGCCTGATTCAATCTAATTGATTCACCTTATTTGTTATCAAGGTTAAACTTCAGATGTCCGTCCCACAACACTAGAAATTCATTCACATTCCACACACCATCTCTTAGGACTAATTATGCCACCAACACATTTATTTCCCGTGCTATTATTTCTTACAATACAAAATTTTCGGAAGCTGACATTTTCAATTTATCATCAACTCAATTTAAGAACTTTTGTGAACAGTTGGAGTTTGTTGAATCAGCCGATCGACCCTAAATGTTTGAGTCATACAATTTTCTCTTAATATAATTATTTGAATTTATATTTATTTATTATATTATATTTATATATTTACTTATTATGTTATATTTATTATTAATTTATGTATTTTTAACCTTGAAAAGTAAGTATCTTATTTAGGTATATTTTATTATCATAAAATATTGTTAACATTATTTCCTAAAATCTCTATGCATATTTTGTAATCTTGTAGTGTTTGCTTGATCTGGTGGGAATGACAATATAATTCATTTAACTTACTTAATTTCATCTGTATAAATTATCCATATTACAACTGATGTATAATTGTTTTGTTTTCATTAGTTATTTCAATTTGCGTTTTTTTGTATCGTCTGTAAAACAATTGGTAGAAACTTTATAGCTCAAGAACTTCTCTGTATTTTTATCTTATTTGAAATATTGTGTACCGTTTGTTTCTCAAATAAATAAATATTTCTATTTTCTACTCAGAGATATCGGAAAATTGCCTCTCGGTACTCCTCCTAATAAGATCACTAAATTTGTTCACTTCTACCCGAAATGTAGTGGAAATGAGGTTGTACCTAGAATTTATTTTAGAAGTAAGCTAATAAAATACATAATGCATTGTAAAGTAAATTTGTTGGTCATGGGGTTCCAACCACATCGACCAACAATCACTTAAAAAGCTCAGATACCCGTAGTCGCCCCTTACAACAACAAAAAAATAACTAAATATGCCAATCTAAGGAGTTTTACGAATTTTGTTTCAGATTGTTTGGTAAACGGTTCTTGGGTGATAGAAGGAGAGCGCGTGACATCCAAAGAAACAGCCTGCATGCAGTGCTTCTGTCTGAGAGGAGCTGTACGCTGTCAGGAGATGCAATGCGCCCCACCACTTCTGGGCTGCACACCGCTTCTAAGACCTGGACAATGTTGCCCTCATCAATATGTCTGCCAACATAGGAAACCGGCAAATGTTGAAGGTAATTTATTCAGAGCAAAGCGCATTGTCTTCCAAATAATTTACTTTTCATGCACAGGTTACTCTAATGTATCACTAGACTCCCTAATTCGATTCCCAAGCTGAATGCTTAATATATTTTAGAACTATGAATGCAGTGTTATTGTAATTAAAGTCGATGACATGCTAATTAGGGATATCTTTTATATCTCGCATGTCTTTTAGATGCTGACATTCCTATATAGGAATGGATATTTTGAACACATTTAAATTCATCATGATCGGGTATTGTATACTTAATGTGCATAATTATCATTCTACAAATTATTTTCTTTCTGTAAAGTTAAAAATCCAAGTAATTTGCCTTTTTACAGGGAAAAAATGCTATTTAAATAAGTAAAAAAAATCCTTCCTACTTAAATATGGCTATGGACAATAAGTTTATTAAGTTTTAAATATATTATAACTAACATTTACCCTTTATTAAAAAAAATAAGAATAAAAAATGCTCTATTATAATTATAACCATTGGAAGACCAAACAATTTTAATCGATAAAATGTGAGTTTATATATTTTTTATGTTTCAGAGTTAGCTAATCTTGACCAAGAACTAGCTACCGCAAATCTTTTGCTTACTCAAAATTCATTGTCTGCTTTAAAAACTGAAGATCGTGCTATGCGCCGATCCGGCGACAACAATAAGACTCAAAACATAGACATAAAGTCACAAGTAGAGATCAGTACAAACAAAGTGAAAAGAAAAACAAATGATGGAGTATCCTCTGATAGTAAAATGACCTCTTCCAACAAATATACTAAAAGAACTTCAAATACGGATAAAATGTTACACAATAAATTTTCAACTGAGCCACCAACTACGACAGAGCTTGTACCAGAAATAGATAACAAAAACACAGAAAAATCACAAGCAATGCAAAGAGTGGTGGTTAATGGCACTATAAACTGTACCACGGAATATTCATCAACCGTTGAAATACCAGATGAAACTGATTATTTAAACGGTAATATTGATAGAATGGATTTTGAAGAACACACAACCGACTCTTATGATGTGATTACAGACAAAATGGACGATTATGACAGTTTTACAATTAATGTGACAAGTTCACTACATACCAACTCAAACCGATCAAGTGCTGAATCATTGTTTCCTGGTATTGTAACAGATCTCACAAAACCTCCTAATATAACAAGAAAGAAAGATGACTATGATTACGATTATGTTGCACCAACTTTACCTCCGTCATTACCAAATTTAAAGTGAGTTATTGCCTCATATTGCCTTATTTATTTTGAATTTGTTTTGTTATGATTCAAACATTAATGTTTGTATTTCAGAATCATTCCATTCGTTGCAGCGGACGCAGTTGTTAAAGATAAGGAACCTGATGACATACCAATCAAAGAAACAATAACGTACCCTATTTTAGAGAGGGAAGATAAATTCCCTATTTACTATCCCAAAAACAAAGATGTGTCATTTGCAACTAGACGTGAAGATGTTTATAATTCTGAAAATTATCCCATTTTACCAAATGAGCATGAAAATGACGATACCAAAGATGAGGGTGAAATTACAAAAGAACCTACTGATATTGATTACAATCTACCTGCAATCATAAAAGAATTTACCGTGTCTACTTCATTAGGAAACAAAGGAACTTTGTTTGGTTCTACAAAACCTTTACGAAAAACCGTGAATAAAACTATAAATGCAGAAAATAATGCATCCAGTATGTTTTCTCCTCCCGTTGAGACAGAGGGTAAGAACGTTCTACAGTTATTTAAGACTTAGATGTCTATAATATAACTACCTGTATTTTAGGATGATAAATTTAAAATATAATTTACAGGTGGATTTATCCCGAAAGGGCCAGGTTTGATAGAAGAATACTACGCAGTTTATCCAAAAACATCAGTTCCACCTCATATGCCGCATCTTACAACATCTATGCAGTTGGATACTGATAAAGGTATTGATGACTATCATACTATCATACTAAATGAACATAAGAGGATTGATTTACTATTCTTGAAAATTAATAATGGTCTTACTGCGTCCTAACTTTGTCATCCCGTACCTACCTACTTGCCACATATTATGTAGATTGTCTAATGAATATGTTGCAGGCTTTTAATAGGATTTGATTCTCTTATAGGTGACTGTGTATCAACGGATGGGCGCAGGATACCAGAAGGGGAATCAATTACACTTTCATGTTCTCAATGTGCCTGTGCTTGGGGTGAATTACATTGTTCTCCTCGCCCTTGCGTAACTCCACCCGGCTGTGTCAGAAAACCTTCTAAGAATAACGCTTCAGATCTCTGTTGTGGCGAGTTAGTTTGCAAATCAGGTATTTCTTGTCTATTTTATGATGTAATGTTAATTTTAAAATATCTCTGCGCATGCTAATATTGTATCTGTATTTTTTGCAGGCCAAAAAAAGAATACACCAGAATCGCAAACATATAAACCAAAACAAAAACCAACTACAACAACGACAACGACAACAACAACAACTACACCATCAACCACCACTTTAGCTCCTATTATATCTACTACTGTATTAACAACTAGTGCAAAGCCAAATATTACAGACACGACACCTCAACCTACGAATTTAAAAACTCAGACGAAATTGCCTTTAAGCAATCAAACAGAAAATACTCACCTTAACGTAAGCGATATATCTTTGCCAACTTTTAAGCCTCCAGCGTTTTTGAATAACACAGAAACAAAGATAACAACTACAACTGAAAAAGAAAACAATAGTAAGAAACCAGTTAGTACATCTGATTTTACCGACCAAGTATCGAATTTCATGCAACAATTTCTTACCAAAATTACTACAATACCACCTACTACTGTAAAAGTTATTGACGAATCACAAAATTCAAATGAAACGGACTATTCGTCTGAGTATGAAGAGGATGAAAAAACTGACGATGATAATGATGAAAAAGAAGAAGAAGACGATGGTTTTTCATTTGGAAGTGTCCTCAAACTATTGCTCAGTGATAATTATGAATCTACAACACCACCACCAAAGAGGAAAATTACGCCTACAACCCTATTACAGACCCCTACTACTAGTACTACTAGCCCAAAACCAACAACCATCAAACCGTTCCGTCCAAAGCCTACAGTAGCTCCATTTATTCCACTACCACCACAAAGACCATTGTATGCCCCACCACATAAAAACTACTTTCAGCCAAGTAATGTAAATAGAATTGATCATTTAGTTCTTGGAGAAGCAACTGCTATTAAGAGAACTACAATGAGACCTGTGACAACAACTAAAATGATCGCATCTACACTCAGACCCTTATCATCGACCCGACCAATCACAACAAGAAAATCTTTTGTCACCACATCTCGCCCACCAGAAACGACTGCTAAATTGTCAGTGATCTCACAGCATTCTGTAAGGCCACAACAAGCATCGCAATTTTCTAGTTTGAGCTCTGGAGGAATGGGTCCGGGACTTAAATTAGCTGGATGTAATATCTATGGTCAAATGTATCAGATAGGAAAAAGAATTGATGAATTGTCAAATACTTGTCAGGAATGTAGATGCTCAGAGGTAGGAGTACAATGTAGATCTTTGAGCTGCTGATTAATGTGCTAATAGACTTCCTACCACAAAGTTATTATAATGACCTATAGCATTTATAAATATTGCAAATAAACTAGGCATTGATTAATAGATTCCTCATTCTCGAATGATGCGGGCTTGTTATAAATGGAAACAAAGCAAATAGACGTACAAGCACCAGTGATACTAAATATTTCATAAGTTAACAGAAGTAAGCAACAGCCCTGTTACCTAAAAAAATTTCTTACGGTCAAAATTAAAATTTGTGCTTATATTATAATATAACGAATGAGTGTGACGGATGCATGCTAAGCTTTTTACGAAGGTTATTGTAATATTTTATATTTAATCCAACAATCTATCTAATTATTTGCCGTCGGCAGTTTTGATCTCATAGCAGTACCATAGACGATATCACTACTATAGCTTAATCAGTTATTTGTAAAGTCCTGTCAAAACATAATCTTTGGTTAAGAACAGTTTGTATTTAATAAGTAATGGGAGTTGGATATGTGTGTATGATTAAATTAAATTTTAAGTACCAACGAACATTGTTTGATTTCATGAAAATAGCAATAATTTATTTAACTTACAAATTCTTAAGAAACGTCCTATTTTTATATATATCTGAAACTATACACTCCACCAATTTATAGTAACCATATTTTAAAAGTAGATCTAAGTGGTACTGTGGGAGCTCAGTGGGAAGCGCACCGCTTGATATGCTAAGAGGTATGGTTCGAGTTGAAACTCTGATAAGTTTTGCAAACTTTGCCTTGTTTTATCTAGTAAGGTTTAAGAGTGGTTGTTGGGCAATGTGACTACAGACCCATCATTAACCATATCGTAAAAGATGCCCGAGGAATTTTCTTTTCTGAAGCTCTAGTTACCACTTTTTGGGATTCAGAGTCGTGAGAGACTGATTGTAAAAAACGGCACTATGTTTACCTCCTGCCACGTCAATGCATAGTTCGAGCACATCTGCTTACTAATAGAGCAGGTCAAGTCTGTCTCACGTTTTACATAAGTGGTGAGCAGCGACTCTCAACCTTAGATATTTAAAAA
This sequence comes from Bedellia somnulentella, assembly GCA_963576735.1. Taxonomy (NCBI): domain Eukaryota; kingdom Metazoa; phylum Arthropoda; class Insecta; order Lepidoptera; family Bedelliidae; genus Bedellia; species Bedellia somnulentella. The sequence continues at coordinate 812,373 of OY755173.1, forward strand.
TAACATTACCCGTGTGAAGCTAGGGCTACCCACTAACTGTTCGGGATAGGCAGTAACAAGCATGTGTAACTAGTTAAAAATAGAGAAAAATAGCATTAAGTCTTAGACATAGTGAAAATACTGTAATGTATATTTAAGTTTTTATTTGTAAATAAAAGTCACAGGAAGTGAGGAAACTAGCGTCATCTACTAGGAAATAAGCTAACTAGAACAACATGATGATGCACTGCAAGACAATTTAGTTCACCTACTCGATAACAGATGGCAGTATAAATCTAAAATATTCTACTCTATGGTATCCTTGCCTGAGCCTTCTGGAGCCTCTATCTTCAGTAGAGAATCATATAAAAGGCCATCGTTTTCAAAGTAAACGGCAAATAGTAAACAGCAAAAGAAAAGCAAGTAAGCAACAGCTGTTCCCTCACTTCCTGCCGATCGTGTAGAAATAAAAGAAGCCTTTTTATTCCTGATCCCTGACAACCAGAATAGATGCATCCCGCCGCACATTAATCCTATTAATATTAATAATGTGAAAGTTTATATGTTTATGTGTTTGAGGCAAAAAGGCTCCTCAAGTACATAATGTATATGAATGAAATTTGGCAGAATGCTAGGTAATGAATGATACAAATTGTAACGTAGGATACTCTTTATCCCGGAAAAAATTTACCAATAAAATATTCACGCCTGATTGAACTAAGAGTACCGGAAAAACGCCTTAAGCTTTGTCATAAGCAAATTTGACAGTACTAGTTATACATAAAAAATGTCATTCAGGTGTTCTATAGTACTATACTTCGTTTTTAAAGGAAATTGAAGCGATTCAATTAGTTCTTTGAAAACTAAATCCTATCGGATCTCCGGTGTCATATGCAGCCTTGTATTGGGCTAACCAACCAACTAGCCGAGAGGTTCAATGATCTTAATTTTACATTTGTGATTAATGTGTTTAGGGACGTATTAAGTTGTTATCTATTAGGGCCAGCGCTGACTGCCGGCATGGCATGGCTAAGGATTTCGGTACTGATATACACATTTTTAATCTTATAACCATTAGTATAGAATTCATGTTACTTTATTTTGACGCAACGATGCCGAGGGAGGCCGCGGTAGTTAACAACGTGCCAAAGCACGCCACTCAGTCAATCATTATGAACACAACTAACTTTGAACATGCGCGGAGTTATATGCCGTGTCATGCCACGGCATGCCGCGGAAGGCCGTGTTATCCTTCGGAATGCTGCAGCAGAACTTACCGTGCCATCCTGTGCCATGCCGGCAGTCAGCGCCGGCCCTTAAAATCAGTTGTGTTTTAAATCGACTACTATGGGTTTTTTTCGATAATACCTTGACATGGCCAAGTGTTACTCAATAATATAGGTGTCTTAATGATTAAAGTCAGTACAAGAACAGGCACTAAAGTACATACATACATATACTCACGGCTATAAATCCCTAGATGGGGTAGCCAGAGCTAAGGAATGAGAAATTCCTCAGCCACCTTTGGAAAGTTGAGTGGGGAAAAGATGGTAAAATAAAGGTTGTTGGTGATGGGTCTCCAACCGCATCGCCCAATAATCCCTTTAAAGCCCCAATACCGTTAGTCGCCTCTTACGTACACCCACCGGAAGAAATGGGGTAGTGCTATTCTAAGCCGACACTACACAGCTACGCACTAAAGTATTTTAAAATTCGTTGTAAATGTCCAATATGTTTTAGCGTAAAACCCTGAAGGAGTGACAGAGGTACGTATATTCTGAACATCACGTTACATTGTCACCTGGTGTTCAGAGCACCCCCGTTTTACTTGGACAGTGTTATCACGTGATAGGGGGTAGGGGCAGACCGAACGCCGTACACAATACTTTGTGTATCTTGTTTGTGTGTATTAGTATTCCTTACTGGTGAAAGACGCGTAGTTCTGTAGGTTTACGTTAATCGCAGTTCAATAAATCGATATAAAAACAGCTAAGGTATGATAGTTACTTGAATTATCTGTGTAAAAATATAAAAAAATAGTAATTGCACTTACGACTTAAAAAGTAGGTAATACAAAATTTAGTAAGTACCTTCTTTTAGTACAAAAACCTTTGGCAACATAAAAGTGGTAAGAATTCAATGAAAAAACCAATATAAAGGAATGATACTATATTAATTTAACAGCCAATGAACCACGAAAGCGTTTCTATACGATTATACAATAATTTAAAATTATTCAGTTAATATATATAAAAAAACAAAAACAAAAACTTCAAATTAAAAACTAAACAGAAAAATTAAATATTATTATTTTTTATTTAAAAAAGAACCGCCTTCAAAAATCCAACTGAAAAGTATAAAATAATTTTTATTTATTTTATTATGTACAACTCTATTCAACTTCTTCTTTTTGAAGTCGGTGCCAAACCAATTTTCATGACAAAGAAGAACGAATATTAGTGGCCCGCCCAAGTTGAGTGAGTTCTCCACCCTATCAGCGTATGTCATCCTTATAAACCTTCCTTTTTATTCAATTAATAAAAAAAATCGCATTAAAATTCATTTCGTAGTTTTACAGATTAAAGTATGCATAAGGATGTCCGTATATCCCAGACAGGGAGAGAGAAAGCGACTTTGTTTTATACTATGTAGTGATTTAGATTCTCGATCGTCTTTTTATAAAGTGTTAGAAGTATTGGTTGTGCCAACTCGGTGCATGCATGTCTCTGTCGAATTGTTAATTCCGTTAGTTTGAAATCTGATAATCTTACATAACCTAACCTAACGTTAGTTTACTATCTCGCTATCTATCTAAAATTATAATTTACTAGTATTTACAGTTTTACGGTGACATGTATATTATGATATTTTCTCTGCGGAGTGCGACGCATGCACACCAGGCTAAGCACCGCTCACTGTCCCCCCATTCCATCCTTTATAAAGCGACGTCGTTGCGAGCGGAAGAAATTTGATTTTTGAGCGCGATTGTGTTACCTACTGTTGTTGAGGCAATATCGATTGATTTATTATTCGTATGGTTTTCTCTATGTAGCAATTTTCATTTTGGATTTGTCTGTTTGGCACCGACTTCAAAAAGAAGAAGTTGAATAGAGTTGTACATAATAAAATAAATAAAAATTATTTTATACTTTTCAGTTGGATTTTTGAAGGCGGTTCTTTTTTAAATAAAAAATAATAATATTTAATTTTTCTGTTTAGTTTTTAATTTGAAGTTTTTGTTTTTGTTTTTTATTTTATACTTTTTAGTGATAAGTTCTTAAATCACTCTGAGTTTTTTTAGTGAATTAGTGATAGTTTTTGAGAGATTGGTTTTACTGTCTGTTTATTTTATAGTTTTTTTAACAGGTAGTTATAATATTTGTTATTATGACTTTAGCTTACTTGTTACTATTTTGTTTACCTGCGGGCCTAGATAGAAAAGCAAAGGATGCTTTAAGGAAAAGTCGCGTAAGGGAGAACGAAACACCCATCGAAAAAAAACAAAGACTTTAGCAGGGCAAGCACGAGCCGTATTTAAACTAGTTATCGCGTGGGATAAAGCAGCCATCTTTTACGCACTTACTTAGTATCGTATACTGCCATCTCATTCTAACCGTTATCGTGTCGATAACTCGTGCTTGCCCTTCAGAATGAGAGAGATCGTCAGCGTGCTGCTCTTGCTGCCGAAACAGATGAGCAAAGAGAAGTTCACCTATCACAAATGCGAAGAAACTCTCTTATATATATGTAGCGTTGAGTCGAGTAAAATCCCTTGATGAGATGGCTTTAAGTGATATAGATTCAAAGAAATTACTTAAATGGTTAAGACCATTCCGAAAGCGCGAAATTCTCCATGACGAAAGCGCCTTGATTGAAATGACCAGGATGAAAAACATGATGTTGCAATATATATTTTTTTCTTTAATATAATTAAGAGTAATTTATTCATGTTTTTATATACTTTTTTGTTCAATGATTTAGTCACTCTGTTTATTACTAATAAAGAAAACTTTATTAACATATATTGATACATTTCTGTGTAGTATTGATAACTTTACATACATACTTATATTTCAAACTAAGAAACCTCCTTTTTTTCGAGTCGGTTAAAGAACTTTTAACCCATCTTCTAAATGTAACGAATACTTTTCTGTAAACCGCATCCAAATAGCTTAAGCCAAACGTAAGATAATCGCGGACCAACACACATACATACAGGTCAAACACAGAACCTCCTTTCTATTTTTGGTCGGTCAAGGCACTAAAACCTTCTCCTAAATGTAACGAATACTTTTCTGAAAACCGCATATAAATAGCTTAAGCCAAACGTGAGATAATCGCGGACCAACAGACATACATACAGGTCAAACACAGAACCTCCTTTCTTTTTTTGGTCGGTTAAGGCACTAAAACCTTCTCCTAAATGTAACGAATACTTTTCTGAAAACCGCATCCAAATAGCTTAAGCCAAACGTGAGATAATCGCGGACCAACAGACATACATACAGGTCAAACACAGAACCTCCTTTCTTTTTTTGGTCGGTTAAGGCACTAAAACCTTCTCCTAAATGTAACGAATACTTTTCTGAAAACCGCATCCAAATAGCTTAAGCCAAACGTGAGATAATCGCGGACCAACAGACATACATACAGGTCAAACACAGAACCTCCTTTCTTTTTATGGTCGGTTAAGGCACTAAAACCTTCTCCTAAATGTAACGAATACTGTCCTGAAAACCGCATCCAAATATCCTAAGCCAAACTCGAGATAATCGCGGACAATTATACATACATACATACATACATACATACATACATACATACATACAAACAATCGAACTGAGAACCTCCTTTTTTGAAGTCGGTTAAAAAGTGAAGGTAAAATTCGAGAAGTATAAAATTAGGCATTTTAATTAATTTTTTATCACATTTTATTACAATGTATTTTTGAGGTATTTTTATATTAATATTTACAATAACATAATGTAAAATATGTGTTTTATTACAATGATTAAAGTTTGTAAAGTTTCATTACACATGTAAGTTTAAAATTAGTTTTAAATAGCCTCTGCCTAATCCAATCGGAACTTTTGGCGTGAGTATATATACATTTGTGTGTCAAGTTTAAAAGGTAAGAAACAGTTTGAAATTAAAAAATCAATAGACATATTGGGGTTTTTTTCTGTCTGTTTATCTAAGCACTTAAGAAATGTACCAAAAGCAACGTTTTTAAGCAAACCATAAAATTAATGAACCTTTCCTATTTGATGCGGCTTCGACTCAGCCAGCATTACTAATTATTATTATATATTTTTAATGTCATAATTCCGTCGTGCATTGTTCTTCGAAATAAAAGCTATGGCACGAAAACGTTACAACTAAAATCACATTAGCATTTATAATATAAAAGTGAGGACGACATCGTTTTCGTTAACTTTGTATAATAAATTGATACCTTTATTGATATATAAACAGTAAGTCAGTCATAAAAAAGGCCTTAAAACTAGTATTACTTATCATTCTTACAGATAAAAAAATAATCACTATCGTTTTGTCTAAAAAATGGATACAAAAATATTGAGTCATTGAAGTCTATACAAAAGTGAATCATTCAGGAGACTAGCAAGAGCGTTATTTTATCGATACTCTGTCGGTTAGAATGAGGTAAAAGTATACGATACTATATAAGTGCGAAAGGGATGGCTGTTTTATACCTCGCGACATCTAGTTAAAACGTCGCTCGTGCTAGCTTTGCAGATAAAATTACAAAGAGTTATTAACAATGTTCGTGTTAAGTTCCCTCGTAAACGGAATAGTAGACTGTAGCTGCTGCTAGACCAACCGACACCAAAACAGCGGACGACATTTTGCATGTAATTATCGACCGTTTGGAGCTGTTTTCACCTGAAATTAGAATATATGCATCAGAAAGCTGTGTAGTGTCGGCTTAGAATAGCACTACCCCATTTCTTCCGGTGGATGTACGTAAGAGGCGACTAAGGGTATCAGGGCTTTTTGGGCGATGCTGTTGGAGACCCATCACTACAAACATTTATTTTACAATCTTTCACTTAACTTCAAAAAGTAGCTGAAGAATTTTCTAATTCTGAAGCTCTGGCTACCCCTTTTGGAGATTTATAGCCGTGAGTATATGTCATGTATGTCCATATACCCATATATATATACTCACGGCTATAAGTCCCTTAACGGGGTAGCCAGACCTTGGAATGAGAAATTCCTCAGCCACTTTTGGAAGTTGATTGGGGAAAAGATGGTGATAATAAATGTTTTTGGTGACGGGTCTCCAACCATATCGCCCAAAAACCACTTAAAAAGCCCTTATACCCTTAGTCGCCTCTTACGATCACCCACGGGTAGAAATGGGGTAGTGTTATTCTAAGCCGACACTACACGGCTATGTTTGTATGTATGCATCTGAAATAATAAGTTCATGTGAACATCACGTAGTGTGTTTTTCAGAACTTCGGACATGTCAGATTATAATGAGCATGCATAATGATAAGACGTATCGGAGATAATTTTCTTGAAAATTTAAACCGCGGCCATTAAGTTGAATGTCTGGAAATGGAAATACATCTAACTGCTTAAGCACTAGCAAGTAATAATTGTCAATTTATAAACTTTGATCGATTAATAATACAACCAAAATAATAATAATAAAAGATTTTATCTGTCTTTAACACATACAAAAAAAATCGTGACATGAATACAAAAATAAGAAATATTAATTCTCGTGTGTACAATTGAAACACAATCTGTAAAGTCTTGCAGCTTTTTCAAAAACTGGGTAACGCATGAGAAGCGGTAGTGTTCCCACTTAGCTATCAATTTTGTAAAATCATACATACATATACTCACGCCGTTAGTTGCCATTGAGGTGGGCATAGACCGATCGCCACTTTGTACGATCCTGGTGAACCTCTCTAGCTTAGGTCACATCTATTATCTTAAACATGCACTTTTTTTCTTCATTGTTCGTACACCTGCTATTTTAAGCGCACACTCTCTAAACTCTCTATTTGGTCAAAATTTTCTTCTTTAACAGTCAATACTTTATTTGCGTTCCACAATGGTTGTTAAACATACATACATATGCTCACGGCTATAAATCCCTAGAAGGGGTAGCCAGAGCTAAGGAATTAGCAATTCCTCAGCCACTTTTGGAAAGTTGTGTGGGGAAAAGATGGTAAAATAAAGGTTGTTGGTGATGGTTCTCCAAGCGCATCGCCCAAAAATCCCTTAAAAGCCCCCAATACCAATAGTCGCCTCTTACGTACACCCACCGGAAGAAATGGGGAAGTGCTATTCTAAGCCGACACTACACAGCTACAGCTAATGGTTGTTAAAGTTATAAAATATTTTTTTAGAATCATATTATGGGCACTTCCGGGCACAGCAAAATATGGCAATTGGTTACGAGGAAAGGCGTTTCAGAAACAACAATATAGTGAAAATTAATTGCCAAGATTGATTTCTTGTTTATGAGAGTTCGCGACTACATCAAAATTTGTCAGTTAGGTATTCATTTATGATTTACCTTATTCTTAGCTCTCTTATATTTAACTTCGCTTTTCTGCACTACATCATCGAACTCGTATCCATTCGTTTGCTAAAACTTACAATCATCGTAACTTGTAAAAACTTCATAAAAAAGCTGGTAAACTATTCCTACCTGAGAACACAAGAAATCCCAAGAGTACTCCAGCGACAGCGCCCACGATATGGGCAGACCAGGCCACCCGGTCCGCGTCGAGGTCAGCTGGGGTCACCTTCAGCCTCAACAGCGTCCAGCAGCCTTCCGAGGTGGAGAGCACCACCACGCTGAGCGGACGGAACCACCATAAAGGGATGTGGCCGTATCTGAAATGGTTGAATAATGATGATGATAAAGAATATCTAGAGATTAGAGACTTTGTGTGAGTAAAGACAGTCTTTAAATTAATTTAAACTAAATGGTTTCTTGTTGTTTGTTTGCCATAATTATAGCAATAGTTGTTTCGAATTAATGTCACACATATCCTTTTAATAAATAAAGGAAAAAAAAAATTCGACACCAGCGGGGATCGAACCCACGACCTCCAACTTATTAGAAATAATCCCCACATGAGGTTTTCATGATCAAAAACATTCTAATTACATAATAGACAACAATTACCAAAACGTATTGAAAACTATATATTGGCCGTGTAGTGTCGGCTTAGAATAACACTACCCCATTTCTACCCGTGGGTGATCGTAAGAGGCGACTTAGGGTATAGGGGCTTATTAAGTGATTTTTGGGCGATGTGGTTGGAGACCCGTCACCAAAAACATTTATTATTACCATCTTTTCCCCAATCAACTTCCAAAAGTGGCTGAGGAATTTTTCATTCCGAAGCTCTGGCTACCCCGTTAAGGGATTTATAGCCGTAAGTATATGTATGTATTGAAAACGTATTTTATTACCATGGATTCCCAAGTGAGAGTATAGCAAACTATAATACTAATACTATCTATGACGTAATTGGTGTCTTATAAAAAACCATATGATCACCTCAAAGCTACATTAGGAAGATGCGCCATCAACAACGCATAAACAGCAGCAGAGGATCCCACCACCCTATGCGACGGTTGATAGGCACCAGCCCCTAGGGCCCCTCCAACCACCCCACCGACCCACAAGACCGCCACTCGCCACCACTTCTGTTCCCGCTCCAGCCACCACCCGACCATGGTCGCCACCAGAGCGTTCAAGGCCAGATGTAACCGGCTGGCGTGGACTAAGCCGTATGTGATGAACCTCCATGGTTCCTTACGCCATGCGCCAGGAGTCCATTCTAACTGGCGCTCCAAGCCACTGTAGTGGACACATATCTGTAAAAGTAAAGCAGTACTAATTTATATTGTGTTACCTTAACAGGTTAACTATAAAACCGTTGCTCGAGTATGTGAAATGGTTACAAAGTATGTTTTATATACTGCAAGGGTTTTTGGGGTTCGGGTTGTTGGGCCGATCTGTCTGGGACCCATGGACCCATCAACATCATCACTAATCTTCCAAAAGTTGCTGAGGAATTTTTAATTCTGAAGCTCACGTCGCTTTTTGGGATTTTAAGCCATCAGTATATCTACGTATGTATAAATAAAAAAACTATAATTCTCAACATCGGAAAATATGTCATTCAATAAGGGGTTTAAAATGGCGTCTCAACACAAACATCTATCTGTCTGTATGTTAATCTGTTAATAATTTACTATTTAATATTTCGCGTATTTCTATCTATGTAAAGCTGATTTTATGATGAACTGCATACATGTACTCACAGCCATAAATCCCAAAACGGGGTAACCAGAGTTTCAGAGTTAAGAAATCCTCAGTATGGTAGAAATTAAATGTCGTTGGTGATGGGTCTCCAACCGCATCGCCCAAAAACCACTTAAAAATGCACCACACTCTCAGTCGCCTATTACGATACCCATGGGTAGAAAGGGGTATTGATATACCAAGCCGGCCTAAGCCCTACACGGAATCTGGCCCTACACGGCCCTCTATTATTATTACTGCGAGTACTATATGTAAGTGCGATATATATATTCACGACATAAATCAGATTTTAAATTGTTGTAATACGCACAACCTACCTTCTAACGTTCATTGTTTATTGTTTAACATTAGGACACGTTATAATTATATGAACATATTGTATATAACTCACCATAACGAATATCATAGAAAATACAAAATAGGGAGGTTTCATTAATCTAATTATCTTTTCTTTCCTCTTCTGATATTTAGTCTTCACTTTTGGCTTCCCTGTTTTTTTGACAGTCTTTGTAGGTTTACATTTTTTTATTACATCTGTAACAACAAAATCTTCTAGTTTTGATTTTTCTGGTAGAGGTAGATTTGTGAGGAGTCTTCTGTTTTCATCTGGAGTACTAAAAGGACTGGTTTCGTTTTCTGTCCAGGCTTGGGCTGGTGTGGGTTCTTCTGGAAGTATTCTGCAGGTCTGGTGGGTGGGTTTGTCCACATCTTCAGCGCTTGGAGACATCTTCGTGCTATCGGATTGTTAGGAACTGCATACTGGTGTCTTTAAAAGAAAAAGGCGTTGTGGGTAAAAAATAATATTTATTGCGGGTGTCGTAAGAAGCGTACCCTTGGGTATGGGGCTAATTTTAAGTAGTTTTTGGAAAATGCGGTTAAAGACCTAACTAATACTTTATTTTTACCATCTTGTCCCCTATCCACTTCCAAAAGTGGCTGAGGAGCTTTTTAGGCCTAAAGCTCTGGCTACCCCTTTATGGGATTTATGACCGTGAGTATATGTATATATGTTAGATATTATGATCCTTCAAATTTCTTTTTTATAGAAGGTAGAAATTTACTAATCTATACTTATAATAAATTTGTAGAGAGGTCAATTCTGTACATGAAATATATTTTCAAAATAACTATCAGGTGATGATTAGGGATCGATACTGATGCCAAAAATGCAATCAGTAAAATTTTTGTCTGTCTGTCTGTCTGTCTGTCTGTCTGTCTGTCGGTTTGTATGTTCCTTATGGAAACAAAAACTACTCGACGGATTTTAACGAAACTTGGTACAATTATTCTTCATACTCCTGCGCAGGTTTTCGTATACTTTCCAGCAGAGTAGTAAAGGGGAATTTTGGGAAAAATTTGGGAAAACGGGAGAAGTTACTCCAATTTTTAAGCTTCCGTCACGTGTGCAGACTTAATGGTTAAACTTACATAGAAATTATGTATGACGGAAATATTCTTCATAAAATTATCTAAAAAAAATCTTAACAGTTTATGTCTATCTTTTACGGTTGACTCACAATGACACGTGTAATTCCTGATAGCTTAGCAGTTCGGAACATTCTGATTATATTTGTTTACTCTTACGTTTGTAAACCTCTCACTCATCCCCAATTTAAAAAAGGTTACATTATTACCTATTCATTAAAAAAAGAATCATAGAAATCGATAGACAAACACCGAAATTATACATAAAATAAGCCATCGCGCCCGTGACCAAAACCAAATCTTTACTAATTTACATATAACATACTAGATGGCGCCAGTAGTTGCATCCTACATCATTATTATAATGAATTATTATAATGAATTATTTTTTAGATTGTTATATATTCTTCATAGCGTTTTATTCCAAAACTAGTGGATCGTCCCAGCTTCGCACGGGTAGCGTTGTTTTTTTAAATACCTGAGGTTTCTTTCTTCAGTCACTGCTTGAGCATTGTGAAATTCAGCGTAATGTTTTCAATTAATTAAATTTATAGCACTCCCTAAACAGTGTAGTTTGGTGATTTTGAATGCGCTTTAATGAACGGTTCAATATTTCCGTTTAATAGCAAATTTTGGAATAAAACGCTATGAAGTATTTATAACAATCTAAAAAATAAATCATTACGTGATGTAGGATACAACTACTGGCGCCATCTAGTATGTTATATGTAAATTAGTAAAGATATGGTTTAGGTCACGGGCGCGATGGCTTATTTTATGTATAATTTCGGTGTTTTTCTACCGATTTCTATGATTCTTTTTTTATTGAATAGGTAATAATGTTACCTTTTTTAAATTAGCGATGAGTGAGAGGTTTACAAACGTAAGAGTAAACAAATATAATCAGAATGTTCCGAACTGCTAAGCTATCAGGAATTACACGTGTTATTGTGAGTCAACCGTAAAAGATAGACATAAACTGTTGAGGATTTTTTTTTAGATAATTTTATGAAGAATATTTCCGTCATACATGTTTTCTATGTAAGTTTAACCATTAAGGCTGCAAACGCAACGGAAGCTTAAAAAATGGAGTAACTTCTCCCGTTTTCCCAAAATTTCCCCAAATTCCCCTTTACTACTCTGCTGGAAAGTATACAAAAACCTGCCCAGGAGTATGAAGAATAATTGTGCCAAGTTTCGTTAAAATCCGTCGAGTAGTTTTTGTTTCCATAAGGAACATACAAACCGACAGACAGACAGACAGACAGACAGACAGACAGACAGACAGACAGACAGACAGACAGACAGACAAAAATTTTACTGATTGCATTTTTGGCATCAGTATCGATCACTAATCACCCCCTGATAGTTATTTTGAAAATATATTTCATGTACAGAATTGACCTCTCTACAGATTTATTATAAGTATAGATTTGCTATTAAACGGAAATACTGAACCGTTCATTAAAGCGCATTCGAAATCACCAAACTACACTGTTTAGGGAGTGCTATAAATTTAATAAATTGAAAACATTGCGCTGAATTTCACAATGCTTGAGCAGTGACTTAAGAAAGAAACCTCAGATATTTAAAAAAACAACGCTACCCGTGCGAAGCTGGGACGATCCACTAGTTTTATATATTTATTTATTTACTAGTGGATCGTCCCAGCTTCGCACGGGTAGCGATGTTTTTTTAAATATCTGAGGATGATCTGAGGTTTCTTTCTTCAGTCACTGCTCAAGCATTGTGAAATTCAGCGTAATGTTTTCAATTTATTAAATTTATAGCACTCCCTTAACAGTGTAGTTTGGTGATTTTGAATGCGCTTTAATGAACGGTTCAGTATTTCCGTTTAATAGCAAATTTTGGAATAAAACGCCATGAAGTATTTATAACAATCTAAAAAATAAATCATTACGTTATATAGGATGCAACTACTGGCGCCATCTAGTATGTTATATGTAAATTAGTAAAGATTTGGTTTCGATCACGGGCGCGATGGCTTATTTTATGTATAATTTCGGTGTTTGTCTACCGATTTCTATGATTCTTTTTTTATTGAATAGGTAATAATGTTACCTTTTTTTAAATTAGGGATGAGTGAGAGGTTTACAAACGTAAGAGTAAACAAATATAATCAGGATGGTCCGAACTGCTAAGCTATCAGGAATTACACGTGTTATTGTGAGTCAACCGTAAAAGATAGACATATACTGTTGAGGATTTTTTTTTAGATAATTTTATGAAAAATATTTCCGCCACATATGATTTCTATGTAAGTTTAACTATTAAGGCTGCACACGTGACGGAAGCTTAAAAAATGGAGTAACTTCTCCCGTTTTACCTAAATTTCCCAAAATTCCCCTTTACTTCTCTGCTGGAAAGTATACAAAAACCTGCGCAGGAGTATGAAGAATAATTGTACAAAGTTTCGTTAAAATCCGTCGAGTAGTTTTTGTTTCCATAAGGAACATACAAACCGACAGACAGACAGACAGACAGACAGACAGACAGACAGACAGACAGACAAAAATTTTACTGATTGTATTTTTGGCATCAGTATCGATCCCTAATCACCACCTGATAGTTATTTTGAAAATATATTTCATGTACAGAATTGACCTCTCTACAGATTTATTATAAGTATAGATTATCAGACCCGATAACATAAAAACTAAATGTTTAATCGTAAAAATAACGAGTTTTAATATTCTTTCATTTGGTACTTTGGAAAGTTCATTTTTACGAAAGAATCCTTTAACAACATATTAGATATCTAAAAGAAGTATTTACAACCAATCATAAAATTATGGTTTTATTTCATTATATGAACAGAGTATATGCCAAGCTTCGGTGACACTAAACAGTTTAATTAGTTCCATAATCATTAGTATTACAGTAAGCTTTTAAATTAATAGTTCATTTGGAGTTGCTTTGAATTTGTTGTCATTTATAATAAATAATAATAATATAATTCTTTATTCAGATAACTAGGATCCATTGTGTTAGTAGACATATTAAAATACAGTGGGTTAGTAAGTACTTACAAATAATTATAACTTAACACTAATATTTACAATAAACCTATTTATTTATTTAGGCTGACATGTTTGACTACCCAATGTTTATACATTGGGCAGTCAAACCGGTCAACTATTGTACCAAGGATGGTGTTGGCGCTCTCGCGTGTCCTGCGGTAAATTGAGGCGATTCTTTTACGCATTATACCATAAAAGTCGTCGGTATGCGCTTCGGCGAACATCGTTGACGCACTGCAGTATCGCGGCAGCCCCAACAACATCCGGAATACATTATTATATTGCACGCGCAGTGCATTGTAGGTCTTCTGCGTATAGCTAACCCACAGGCTGCAGGTGTAGAAAGCTTGACAATAAGCCTTAAATAAAGTTATCTTTACTTGATTTGAACACCTAGCAAACCTGCGGGCCAACATGTTGCCTCTGACCGCCATCGACCTGCGCTCGCGCTCAATATCGAGATCATCTTTTTGGTCCTCAGATACAATATGACCCAAGTATTTAAATTTTGCCACTCTTTTGAGGTCCTTCCCATTTAATCTTATTGGTGGTACATTTTTAGGAGTTTTGTTACCAGCCGCAAAAACCATTAACTCACTTTTCTTGGTATTGTATCTGAGTCCATGTCTCTCAGCATAGCTTTCACAAACACCTATCATTTGCCTGAGCGCACTGACCGAGGGGCCCAGCAACACCATATCATCGGCGTAGCTTATGTTATTTGTGCGGATACCACCTATGGAGCAACCAACATGCATGTTACTCAATCCCTCGATCAGTTCGTTCATATAGATGTTAAAAAGAGTCGGAGAAGACAGTCCCCCCTGCCGAACGCCACATTTAAGTTTGTAGGTATCTGATAAGGCTGATCCCCACCTTACATTATTTGTCTGACTCAAATACCAGTATTTGAGGATACCAGACACTTCTGCAGGCACACCCATCCTGTCAACTTTCTCCCACAGCACTTCGTAAGAAACAAGATCGAAAGCTTTCGAAAGGTCCAAAAAACACGCGTAAATAGGTGTTTGCCTATCTGTGTAATACCTAACAACGTGCTTTAAACAAAGAATAGCGCTCTCAGTGGAAAGTTTGGGTCGAAAACCAAACTGGGCGTCATGTGGCTGGGTATGCCTACACAGGTGTCTGTTCAACAAACTGTCAAGTACCTTGGCTAATATGGTCGCTAATGATATTGGCCTATAGTTGTTTTTATCCGCAATATCACCGGTTCCATTCTTTACTATAGGTACCACTATAGTTTTCGTAAGATCACTAGGGAGGTAACCGTGACCTAGACATAATGTATAAAACATAGACAATACCCTAGGCAGATGGACACCAGCGAATTGCAGATGCTCAATGCTGAGGCTGTCGTGTCCAGGTGATTTACCGCGCGTCATTTGACGGATTACCGACTCGATTTGCTTAGATGAGAACCGTACCGTAAGTTCGCCGTGGCATACGCCAGCCTCAGCATCGGGCACCGGACTCGCTGCCGTCACTGGTGGAACTAGTACGGGGCCTATTTTAAAATGGTCTTTAAAAAGATTTGCTACCTCGTTATGGTCACTTTTCCCATCAACTTGGTTGGACAAACTAGGTTTAATATTTAAGCGCTTCGTAGATTGCCAGAATTTATTGAAGTTTTTATTTGAGCGATGTTCAGCTAAGATATCCATTTTTATTTGCTCTTGATTATTTTGACACCACTTGACTCTAGACTTAAATATTTTTCTACTCGTACACATATCATCATAGACCTGCCCACTACTGGGTTTGCCGATTGAGATCCACATATTTAATTTATGTTTAGCATCTATGTGAGACTGATACACATGCTTATTCCAGCCAACAAGCTCTTTACCCTTCCTGCCTTTATTGGTACTACAGTAGGTGGCCACAGCCGCTTCTTGTAAGATTCCTACAATGTCACTGTACATTTTGTCTAACATATTCCTATGATCAATATTATTACAAAATTTATCAGCACACCTTTGAAAAGATTCAGGAAAATCAATATACCTAAGCCTATTATTAGTTAGCATAGAGTATCTACTAATATTTTGTGGTTGTCTTTCCCCCCACTTAACTTTATTACATTGTGTACCACACTGAATAGTTTTAGATCTCAGCATATTTAGGTTACATATAATTTCTAGTGGGATATGGTCCGACCAATATACATTATTGTATTGCACCTTAATGTCACATATTGTTAGCCAAGCCGATTGAGTCACAACACAATGATCTAGCCATCTTCTGCTCCCGTGAGCTTCGCTAACGAAAGTGTACATACCGGAGTTGATACCTAGCCAATCAATATCCGCACACTGCCAATTACTCTCTGCGCAAAAGTCTAAAAGTTCTGTACAAAAGGACTCACCAGGATGAGCATTAAAGTCTCCGAGGATGTACACGGACTCCACTTGATTATTTTCAATGATCGCACTTATTTCACTCAAACAGCTCGTAAATTCAGGTAGATTGTCATACGAGTCTGTTGGTAAATATGCACTAACGAACATCACTTCACTATTTATATTAACAAAATAATTTAAATAATGATAGCTCGAATGAGTACAAAACCTCTTGGCTAGCTCATCTATTGCAATCGGCAACATAATACTCAATGCCTTAGCTTGGAAATTGAGTGGCGGAAAGATGGTAAAGAAAAGGATGGTTGGTCATGGGAGGATTGAGAGACAAAACCCGAAGTCGCCTCTTACAACATCTGCCCGGCTAGTACGAGCGGTGTTTAAACTAGTTATCGCGTGGGATAAAGCAGCCATCTCTTACGCACTTACTTAGTATCGTATACTGCCATCTCATTCTAACCGTTATCATGCCGATAAAATAGCGCTCGTGCTTGCTCTTCTGCATAGTTTGTACGAGCGACCTTTTAACTAGATATCGCGTTTTATAAAACAACCATCTCTTTCGCGCTTACATAGTATCGCATACTTTTATTTCATTCTAACCGACAGAGTCACGATAAAATAACGCTCTTGCCTATGCCTGCCCGGCTAGTACGAGCGGTGTTTAAATTAGTTATCGCGCAGGATAAAGCAGCCATCTCTTACGCACTTACTTAGTATCGTATACTGCCATCTCACTCTAACCGTTATCGTGTCGATAAAATAGCGCTCTTGCTTGCCCTTCTGCTGTGGGTAGAAACTGGTTAGTGATATCCAAAGTGGACACTACAGAGCTTGGAATTAAAATAATCCATTTTATTTGATTGTGGTAGATAAAGCGATGATTTGACGACCGCTGTGGCCGAGTGGATAGGTGACTAGCTTCTCGGTCCGGAGGTTGCGGGTTCGATCTCCGCTGAGAGCAAAATTATTGTGATAAGCATGGTTTATATCGAATTTTGTGTTCTGTTCATCTGTTTTAAAATTTACATCGCGAATATTGGCAAAACACGGTTATTAGGACATGACCACACTAAACTTCCAAACGTGGCTGAGGAATTTCACTTTCTGTAGCTTTGGCTGCCCCTTCTAGGGATTTATAGTCGTTAGTATGCATGTATATATGTAAATGATAAAAAAACATTAATGGCCCCTCATAATTGAAAAATACAAAATGAAAAGAAGGAGGACACACCTGGACCAAATAGAGAGTGTGCTCAAGCGTGCGAAGTATGAAGAATAAAGATGAGAATAAAGAAGAGCATGTATGAAAACACTGTATGAAGCAAAGTGACGACCAATAGTCTCTGCCTACCCCAATGGAAAATAATGGCGTGAGTATATGTTTGTATGTATAAAAAGAAGATGTTTGTAAAAACGCAAACCATACCATGAAGTCCGATAGAGCTGTTCACACGTGGTATTAAAAATCTGTATCCAATCTGTTTATAACTGACTTTTTCCTAAATAACTATACGGAATACACTACACCAACACACTATGATCGTCAAGTACTGATATAGTAAAACTAAATGTTTTTACTCGCACTGAATATAAGTTACCAAAACACAACGGAATAAAAAATTGAGTTCAATTTCTTTAAAAAGAAACCGCTCCAGTATACACTCCTGGGGCTAGGGAATTCGAATGAAAGTATAAAGCACAATTTTAGTTTCAAAGTCATTAGTTTAAGAATATGACTGTTTGCTTAAATTAGTTTTAAAAAACATATTATGAGTAAAAGCTATTAGTTAAATAATTAACTAATGATTGAAATTTTGTTCTCATTCTCTATCTTAACGACCAGGAGGGCAATTCTCGCAAGTTCGATATCATTACTATCATAGAAATTATATCAAGTGTTCAATGTCATGTGAAAAATATCACAAAGTGAAATATATTTCTATTGATAGATTGAAACTGTATTCTCGCACACGGTAGTAATTTTTCCTTAGACATTAAAGAACGAAGACCGAAATCAATGATCCAAGCGAATGAATTGAACGAAAGGTCAGTTTAACTGTCATCTTAGATATGAAAAGGTCTTCATATCTGTCAATATTTTTACTCGACTTTGGCGAAATAATTGTGGCAAACACGATTGAAGCCACCTTAAAAAATTGAATATTGAATTTGTCAATATTTACATATGTTTTGGTTTGTTTAAATTTTCCTTTAAGTGTACTTTGCCGGTAACTAGCAAAGTCTGAATTCCCAAATAGACCATCCGACAACCGAATTTAGTTTTTGAAATTTTATTATGGAAAGATAATATATTTTTATAATATAATTAACGTTGATCCAAGTAGATATTATTTACAACTTCTTATACTATTTGATCTATGATCCATTTAATATATTTACCTATATTTTAGTTTTCTATATATAAGTATTCAAAAAAAATTTGTAAACAAAATGGCTACCGTTCGCACGACATCTTCAAATATCATCATATCGTCTGATCGTGACCACACGATATCATCCTTTGATATATATCATCATATCAGCTGGTTTTCAATAGAAAAATATCGATCGGATGGAGTGAGAATAGCTCAAGTCAAATATCGATCGCAAAATATCACAAAAGTGATAAATATCGAAAGTGATATAATATCTACCGTGTGAGAATTGCCCTCCAGTAGTTATGGGCTTAATCTGAGGAGTCTATCTTTTACATAGTTTCACTATCAAAGATTCCATCACACTTAATATAAATTCAAACTCTTCACTGTTACAACTAAAAGTAAGTTCATAATATAACATTATAGTTTAATATTTTATATTATATGTAAAACACGATAATTTACAACACGTTCGCCTAGTTAAATGATTCATTTGGCACTGTGATATGATATGTTTTATCAATCAAAATTATTATGATAACATTTGCAACTTAGAAATGGCGCGTATAATTTGTGCTCTGCAACAGGCCCTAAAAATTAAAATTGTTTTAATCAATTAATAATTAGCAATTATAATTAACACAAACATAAATCGATTAATAACATTAGCAAAATTCAAAATAATTATAATAATAAATGAACTGACGTCGTTGTGCCAATAAACTAGGGACCAACGTGATAAGAAAAATTCAATCTTCCTATCAATTGCTTTAGTTTGCTTGGTGACCCTAAAGGAATTTGTTTAAGGTGTTTGCACAAATTTCATATCATAATGATATGTTTTCCTATATTGTATAGAGTAATTAGAGTAAGACACATTTGGATCAAATAGAAAATGTGCTCAAAAAGGCAGGTGTCCGCAGTATGAAGAGTAAAAGAGCATGTATGAAAAGATTGATGGATGTAAACGAAGCCAGAGAGGTTTGCCAGGATCGTACGAAGTGGCGATCGATAGTCTCTGCCTACCCCAATGGGAACTAACGGCGTGAGAATATGTATGTATGTACTTAGAGTATATTGAGTCTGATCGCCGATCAAATGATACTTAGTTGAATGAATTCACCGACTATATTGGTAAATTAAATTTGCAGTTGATTTGCTATCTTTTTTATCGATTAGCTAATAAGGCCATTAGATATTTTGATAAGAATATTAGACTGTGTTAAAAAATTGGGCCATATATATATTCACAAAGCGGGGATTGCTTAATGGGAGAACCATTGCTGCTCCTAACGCAGTGAGTGCAGGTTCAAATCCTATGTCCGGTAACACCATGTCCTTTTTTAAGTCATATGTGTGGTTAATTTATTAAGGTTGTTAACGGTGCAGGACAATATTGCAAGGAAACACACATTGCTAGGATATAGAATAGAATAGAATAACTTTTTATTGCACATCAAACAGAAATTTACAAAAATAATAATATGATCAAACAGTTTACAGTGAGGTACAATTGGCAGTCTTATCGCTATAAGCGATCTCTTCCGGACAACCTTTGGAAGGTGAGATCGATAAATTAATTATTTGGGTGGATGCACAAAACAAGGTCAAAAAAAAAACAATTAGAGACTATAGATAACTTATAATTAGGTACTTTTAAGATATACTTAGTCATGTGACTTTGTATTTGTACAAAGTAGCGATAGGGCCCTAATCACGTGAATATATTGTCTAATCAGAAACGTGGGTACTTTGAACATCTGGGTAAATTAATAAGTAATCATAATCAGATTAATCAGTTTTTTTTTAAATTTGAGATTTCATCAAAAGGTAATATCAGACGGGATCGTTGAAAGTACCTAATTATAAGTTATCTACAGTCTCTAATTGTAATATAAATAAATGGCTTTTACGCGTCAATATTATTCCATTCCAAATTCCAAAAGTGGCTGAGGAATTCCTAATTTCTTAGCTCTGGCTACCCCTTCTAGGGAATTATAGCCGTGAGTGTATGTATGTATGTTTGTAGTAGATAACCCATATGTGTGACTGTTCCCCTCGTTTACACAGTTCGTGACGTTATATTCGCAAATCTAAGCCAGTATATCAATATGCGATGTAATAATAAGTTTGATATAATATCAATATTGATAATGGTAGGAGAGGTCAACTCGTGTTAATTGATTGTAACAAGCTGTAATAATAAATCTAAATTAGTCTAATTATCAATTCGCAAAACTTCAACGTTCACGCCGTTTGTTCCCGAGAAGGTGGCAGAGGTAATAATACTTCTGAAAATCACGTGACATAAATTTACCCCTGGTGTTCAGTCAGAGTACCAACGATTTACTAAAACAGTGTCCTCACGTGGTAGAGGACAGGCTATAGCTGTTTTGCACGAATAAACTGTCACATGATTAAGTGCAATATAGCGGTATGGGTTCCTTTTCGATATTTTCTCATAAATTATTAACCATGATAAATAAACCACATATTTGACTATAATATTAGCTGTGCAGTGTCGGCTCAGAATAACACTACCCCATTTCAACCCGTGGGTGATCGTAAGAGGCGACTAAGGGTATAGGGACTTTTCAAATGAGTGTTGGGCGATGTGGTTGGAGACGTCACCAAAAACATTTATTATTGCCATCTTTTCCCCACTCAACTTCCAAAAGTGGCTGAGGAATTTCTCATTCCAAAGCTCTGGCTACCCCGTTTAGGGAATTATAGCCGTGAGTATATGTATGTATGTATATATGTATTTGACTATAAAAAAGACACCTCTGTGTAGTTTCGACAATGGCTTCCAACTTACGCCACTTAGCATAAGAGGCGGCGGCAGTGTGGTACAAAATGAGCTATCGCGGCTGTCTATGTTATTATCTTTTGTCTGCATGACTATCTTACATGTCTGACTGCCCTACTTTTATTTTGCTTACTTACTTACATATACTCACGCCCATTATTCCCATTGGGGTAGGCAGAGACTATCGATCGCCACTTAGTACGATCTTGACAAACCTCTCTTGCTTCCCTTACATTCATTATTCTTCTCATACATGCTCTTTTATTCTTCTCACTTCGGACCCCCGCCTTTATAAGAACGTTTTCTATCTGGTCAAGAAACGTTTTACGAGGCCGTCCTCTACTAACAATCCCATCCACATTGGCTCTATATATCTCTTTCGCTACTTTATTTTCATCCATCCTCTCTATGTGCCCAAACCACCTCATCATTCCTTTATTTTGCTGTTTTATAGATTAAATACACCCTTCGTGCGTTAATCTAACTAGCACTAGGCTTGCTATATTTTCTTTTATCGATTCGCCCCCGGTTGACTTTTTGTTCAAACTTGACATACATTTCCTATTGTGGTCTTTTTTATATTTCAAATTAAGAGTGCCGAAAACTAAGAAACTGATATCCGTCATAGATCCTTTAAGACATTTTAAATGTGATAGTAAAATTTTATTATTATACATCAAGCCCATTATTCCCATTGGGTTCGGCAGAGACTATCGAACTCCGCTTTGCACGATCCTGATAACTATTGGTTGCTTCATTCTCGTTTATTATTCTTCTCATCATGTTCATTTATTCTTTTCACTTCATACTCTTTGTTACAATTTATTAATTAAGGTTTTTAAACATACATACATACGTACATATTCTCACGCTGTTAGTTCCCATTGGGGTAGGCAGAGACTATCGATTGCCACTTTGTACGATCCAGGCAAACCTCTCTAGCTTCATTCAGATCCATCAATCTTTTCATGCATGCTCTTTTATTCTTCATACTTCGGAAACCTGCCTTTTTGAGCACATTTTCTATTTGATCCAAATGTGTCCTCCGAGGTCGTCGTCTACTAACATTACCTTCTTCATTGGCTCTATAGATTTCTTTTACCAATTTACTGTCATCCATCCTCTCTATATGCCCAAACCATCTCAACATTCCTTTTTCTATCTTTTTTACAATATCATCTTTTACACAACATTTTTCACGAATCACGTCATTCCTCATACGATCACATAACCTCACATTACAAACTTTTCTGAGGGACCTCATTTCTACTGCATTCACTCTGCTTTCAGGCTTCTTCTGCCACACCCAACATTCACTGCCATACATAAGCGTAGGCACAAGAACAGCATCATGCACAGCCATTCGGGCCTCTTCGGACACCGAATGACTAGACATTAGACTATCTAGTTCTCCATTTACCGCATTACCCTTTTTCACTCTTCTTTCAATGTCTTCATCACACTTTCCTTCCCTAGTAAACAAACTTCCCAGATAAACGAACTCTTTCACTTGTTTCTCTTTGTTACCATTAACCATGTAACTATTAATCTCAATCACGCATTCAGTCATATTTTCCTCTCTCTCAAGAACCATGGTTTTGGTCTTATCCACATCCCTCTCTCTCATTCCCTTTATTTCAAATGACGCACATGCAATATTTATCATCTATTGCAACTCTTCAACCGACGATGCAAGTAACACTAGATCATCAGCATATAAGAGGCAATTGATGACAAACCCACCCATTCTCAGTCCATACTCACTTTCACGCAACTCTATCAGACCGTCATCCATGAACAAATTGAAGAGCCACGGAGAAGCTACACATCCTTGTCGGACACCCCTAGAGATACCGAACCAGTCTGTGTTTTCACCAGTTTGAACCAGTCTCATAGAGTAATACTAATGCACGTATAAGCTGGCTCCCCAAACCGAACTTGGATAACACCTCCCACAAATACTTCCTTACCACCTATCATACGCCTTCTCTAAATCTACGAAGGAGCGATACACCTTTCGGTTCTTGGCTAAGAACTTTTCAGTAATGCTCCTTAAAGAGAAGATTTGGTCCATACATCCCATTCCCTTTCTAAATTTTGCTTGCACATCCCAAGTTTTGTCATCTTTTTCATTCATTACTCTTTCAATTTTGCATACAATTTACCGTCAACACTGAGAAGGCTTATTGCGCGGTAGTTTTTAGCTTCCTGGTGTGACACTTTTCCTTCATAAAAGGGCACAATTACCCTGCACCAATCTCGTGGTACTTTACCACTCGACCAGCACTTAAAAAAGGAAGTACAGCCAGGAAGCCACCAACCCTTTACCAGCCCTCAACATTTCGATACTTATCCTATCATACCCTGCCGCTTTCCCTACTTTCGTACTTTTAATTGCTTTCATTACTTCTTTCATACTAATCTCACTGTCACCCATTGACTTATTCTAGTCAACGTTACAGCCAATTGGCGAAGAAATAGGTGAATCCTCTTTTTCAAAGAGTCCCTCAAAATAATTCTTCCATACTTGTCTTATGCTACTTTATCCGTCGCCATTTCGCCCTGTTCATCTCTCACTACTTTCACTCTCGTGTTTTGGGAAACTGCCTTTTCTTTCCGGAAATATTTTTAGACTAACTTTTGGTTATTCCGGAAATCATCAGAAAGTTTCCTGTCGCACCACTCTTGCAAATCACGCTTTTTCTTTTCAATTTTCTTCTTTACATCATTCTTTATCTCTTATACATATCTTCACTTTTCTGCACTACATCATCAGTTACACTCAGATCCATTCGTTTACTAGCTTTAACCGCTAGTAAATCAACCAAGCTTTCTTCTTATCTCCAACTGCCCCTTTCACATCTTTATCCCACCAACTGTTGGTGGTCTTTTTGTCCTCTTACTCAATCCACATAATTCCGTCGCACATTCAACCATTGATGTTTTGAGCATATCCCATGCTTCTTCTATTTCCAATTCATCCTTCATCTCCACGCAACGTAGCCTCTCCTCCAATTTCTTCATGTATTTATCTCTAATATTTTCATCCTCTTCCAATTTTTCCACTTTCACTCTCGCAAATTCAGTTGTTGACACATTGGCCCTGTGACGCCAACGCTCGAACAATCCCTTTAATCGTGATATCACGAGAAAGTGATATGTGCCAACGTTAGTGCCCCTATAAACTCTGGTGTCAACAACCTTTGCTCTTAGCCTTCCCATGGATGAAAATCCACTATCACAAAATCTATCATTCTTCTCTAGCTTCCTCTCTATCTTGTATACATATGGATATCTTTGCGTTCAAACAACGTATTCGTAACACAAAGATTCCGCCCCAAACATACATTAATAACTTTCTCCCCATTCCCGTTTACTCTTTTATCACCAAACTTTCCTAAAACTCTTTCACAATTGTGCGTGACACCCCAACCCAACCTTTAAAATCTCCTAACATAACAATTCTCTCATTCTGATCACACCCATTTGCAACATCGTTTAACAAATTCCAAAACTCTTCCCTCTCGGATAGTGATCTGGACATGTCCTGAGAATACACGCAAATTATGCGCACCCGGATCAGCCCTACCTTCACCTTTATCCATAGGAGCCTTGGACTCACACATGCATAATGTTTCATGCACTTAGCCATCCTTTCAGATATCAGAAGTCCCACGCCTTGGCAAACTCTGTCACTCTCGGCAACTCCCGACCAGATAGCTGTAAATGGGCCAAGTTGTGAAACCTCTTTTTCCTTACGCTTCTTTTCATTTACACACAGAAAATCAAACATTCTTCATCAAATTTTTCATGCATCCCTCCACACACATTCATTTTAAAAATTCTTTAAACATCAACTTCAAACACTTTTTAATATAATGATTGATTTATACATTGGATGAATCTGAATGGAAGCGATTTTGAAAAACCTTTATTAATAGAAGATTTTATTTTGGGTGACAGAATGTGTAACTTTATTGTATACTTACTTCCCATGTGAAACTGGGACGGATTTGTTGTATTGTTATAAAGGGATAGAACTGTAAAATTGCTAAAGAACTTTGAATAATGTGGAAATGTATGTTATGTTTGAATAATTAAAGAGGCGACTGTAACAACGCACGAACACAAATAGAAAACACATCGCGTGAGCCCTTATTGTGAAAGAATTAATTAAACAAGCTTTTTTGTTAACAGGCCATTTTATAACATGATTCCGAAGACTTGTTAATATTTGATTATCAAAAATAAATGAGATTTCGGTCAACACTGAACCTTAAATGAGTGGTTATCCATATCCATACTATGATAAATCTGGTATGCTTCACATTTCTGCAACTTAAAACTCTGATAAAAACTGCTATTATAAGAAAACTGCATTACTTATTTTCAACTTATTTTTCTCCTCTATTTCGTTTTGAATGTATCTGCAAGCTAATTTATAAAGAGTAATCATAAGCAAAATTTCTGCCAAAAAGAAAAGCAGTATGGCACAGTAACCATTTTTTTCAGGAGAGCGAAAAAACATATTTTTGGTGAGCCACACAAAATTTAACAATAATCGACCAATATAAGTATTGGGTGTCATGGATACTATGATTGCGCATTTATTTGTATTTAAAAGAAGTAGATTAACTGATTCGTGCATGTTTTACGGCACTAAATAACTTAAAATTTGTTTTCATGATTTATTTAAATCTGGATTACCATATAAAAACACAGCAACGTACCTTGTTCTATTGTAATTTATGGTTATTTACTATAGCAGAGAATAAATAACCACTACAACATACATACATATACATACATATACTCACGGCTATAAATCCCTAGAAGGGGTAGCCAGAGCTAAGGAATCAGAAATTCCTCAGCCACTTTTGGAAATCGAGTGGGGAAAAGATGGCAAAATAAAGGTTGTTGGTGATGGGTCTCCAACCGCATCGCCCACCACTACCAAACACGGTAAATACCAAAATAATTGGAACTAAACTTTTTTAAATTGCGGTACGGTCAGCAACATAGTCACTTCACCCCATATCTTTGTATACTAGAACTAACTGAAAATTTTTCAAAGGGTCTCCATTGAGTCGTGGTCACCTCTTCTTAATTTCAATCTTTCTGTTCATGAAAACCTCATGTGGGGATTATTACTAATAAATAAAGAATAAATAAAGGAAAGAAAAATTTATATTTTTATTTATTCTTTATTTATTAGTAATAATCCCCACATGAGGTTTTCATGAACAGAAAGATTGAAATTATGTGATAGTTAGGCGTTTTCAACATTTGCATTCTATCTGAAAAGGTAGACAAGTGGCCTTTCGAATTAGTAATAATTCGGAGGTAGGAAACGCAAACACTACTTAAACGTGTAAAAAGAAATAAAGGATAGAAGAATTTCGCACTGGCAGCCAATTGACACGGTAGCTCAGTTGGCAGAGCGTCGGGGCGTTTACCCGAGGTCGCGGGTTCGATCCCCGCCTGTGTCGAAATGTTTCTTTCCTTTATTTATTCTTTATTTATTAGTCACCTCTTCTTTTTTGGCCAATCAAATTAAGCATCGGGTTTCCACAATCTTGATTTTCTATTGACATTGCTACACAATATTTTTGAAGTCTTAGAAATCAGAAACTGATTGCTTTCTAGTAATTTTTGTTCAATATTACCGTAAACGGAATCATCACTCATATGAGTGTGACCGTTTGTTAGATAGCAGCAATATGCAGCAATCAAAATTATTCTACTCCGCTCCATTCTCTTTAAAAACAGTAAATTACGCTTGCAAAAATAATTACATCCAGTAAAAACGTGCTCTAGCGCCGATGCGACGAACGGCGACAAGTAGCTACCGCATCCCCCGATGTACCTGTAGCCACCTCCAACGAATACCGTGCGGAATCCGTTTCGCGCCAAATAGAAATTTCGCGAAATTTAGGTTTAAATGTTGACAGGCATGTGCTTTACAGTTAAATTTGTGGGCATCATCATCGTTTTTCAAGCATAATCCCCATATAGGAAACCCAGCAAGTCTCATTCACAATTAATAAATTTAAAAAACACTAAAAAACACGCTTTTATAAGTGCACTTAAAAGTCAAAAATAAATTACGGGTCGTTCAAGTTGTCTCTATTTCTGGGCTGAAGTGTAAACTATGTGCTTTTAATTATAATATTTGATTGTAAAAGCGTGGGGCGCTGGAAAAGGAAAGATTTTTTGTTTACCTTGCTAAGAAATCAAGTTAAGCGATGTTTCGGGAAGCAGGTTACAGAGATCGGCACTCTAACTAGAGTTGCTGCACCCACTAGTTGGAGGCTCTATATTAAACAGTCTGTTCAAAGTACTAGTCAACAGTGGCAAAATGTAGAGTTCTTGTGCGTGTATATGTTTACAAGAAAGTTTTTCCTGCTCCAGCGCCCCACGCTTTTACAATCAAATATTATAATTAAAAGCACATAGTTTATACTTCAGCCCAGAGATAGAGACAACTTGAACGACCCGTAATTTATTTTTGACTTTTAAGTGCACTTATAAAAGCGTGTTTTTTAGTGTTTTTTAAACTATTAATTTATTTTATGCTTTTTAGTCTTTGCTAAAGGCATATTTTAAACATTTATTTCAAATAGACGAATGAGGAGGAGGAATTATATTTATAATATAATTATATTATATTATCCCTGAGGTGACGCTAGCGACATGACATTTTTAACCACCCTCATGCCATTC
Organism: Bedellia somnulentella; assembly: GCA_963576735.1. Taxonomy (NCBI): domain Eukaryota; kingdom Metazoa; phylum Arthropoda; class Insecta; order Lepidoptera; family Bedelliidae; genus Bedellia; species Bedellia somnulentella. The sequence continues at coordinate 840,434 of OY755173.1, forward strand.
AGCCCTCGGCACGTTTCTCACCTTGGCTTGGGTGGGATCTTTAACAAGCTACTACCCCATTTACACGTCAATATACATCGTATCGTAGTAGTGCCTGTAGCTCAGTTGGACTGATGTGATCGTATTTACAAGTTAAGCAACGCGAGCTGCGGTCCATCCGCGGATGGGTAACTGCCTAGTGGTAATTATCTCGGGCGCTACCGTGCTTCGCAAGGCACGTAAAGCCGTTGGTGCCGGTTGTTATCGTAAGATAGCAGTCGTCAAGCTTAAAAAAAAAAAAAACTTCTTTATTTACTAAAAATACAAATTTACAATTTAAGTTTACATTTGCCCTCGCACTAGGCTAAGCCTGTATCGCGAGGACCAATTTTACTTAACACATATAAAGTTTAAATTTAATAAAAATTAAAAACTATATTACAAATTTTAAAAAGGTTTTAAAACAAAATAAAAAGTTATAATTATAAGGTAAAACGTCATGCAGCTGTGCTATGTGTGTACGTGTGTGTGAGAGCTTTGTCAGAGACCCAAACGGGCGGCTTGATAACATCTAGCGGTAAGGTGACCACTAGCCTTACAAACCTCCACCAACCCGGCTGGCCCCCGTGGTGAAATATGGCTAATACCTTCCTCACGGAAGAGACCCGTGCCCAGCAGTGGGACGTTATGGGTTGGTAACGATACATCGTATGCTGATATTCATAATGAAGTTCCAGTTCAAATCTTCCGGCTCCATCATCAGATCAGTTCGATAGTACCATATTATTGTATTCAGACCTTGAATTCTAATCGTGGTCAAAGTTCATTTCGTGGTCAAAGTTTATTACAAGACCTTTCTAACAAGTCCAAATACGTCTATAATACGATCATCTATCATTAAGTTCCAGTTAATATCTTCCGGCTCCATCATCAGATGAGCTCGACAGTACCATATTATTGTATTCAGACCTTGAAACCTAATCGTGGTCAAGGTTCATTACAAGACCTTTCTAACAAGTCCAAACACGGCTATGATACGATATTTCATCATGGAATGCTAGTGCCTATCTTCCGGCTTCATCATCAGACCTTGAAACCTAATCTTGGTCAACGTTCATTACAAGACCTTTTTAACAAGTCCAAACACGGCTATGATACGATCATCCATCATGAAGTTCCAGTTCATATCTTCCGGCTCCATCATCAGATCAGTTCGACAGTACCATATTATTGTATTGTCATCGAAATCACATACAACTGCCAATTTTCATAACGCTATGACCTTTAGAAGATGGTTAAATTAGTTTTCTTAGATTTGATTACATAGTTACATACATACAGGTCGACCTAATAAAAGCGTGTTAAAAACAGTAAGACTCGCGACTTACTCTGTTTAATTTTGGTAACTGTTCCTTGCTGCGTTTAGTTTTTGGGGATCGCTTTTTCACAAGTGGACTTGCTGTGTTTTTAATTTTTTTATCTCGAAAACTAGAGCCTCTTTTGATGAACGGGTCTTTGCATCTTGTAGGGACTTGCTTTATTTGTAGAGTGATGTTGATACCTAGATTTTGAGCACCATGTGCCATACTGCTTTTCTTTTTGGGACAGCCGAGATGTCTACAGTTCGACAGAGAGGTCATCTTAAGATCTCCAAAACGACTTTAAATACTAGACATAAAATGTGTATTTGCTTATCGTTTACCAACTGCCTCATCACAACATAAAAATATCTTGTGCCGCTTATCGCATCGCATCGCTAGATCAGCAGTTAATAAGCTTGTTGTGATTGACACCCTTGTTTGTAAGATGTTTATTTCACTAAGAAGATTTAAAGCGATTATTTACACTACGAGTATATTAATTATATTATGGTAATGTAAGTAGAGGACGACCGTGGAGGACACATTTGGATCAAATAGAGAGTGTGCTCAAAAAGGCAGGCGTCCGTAGTATGAAGAATAAAAGAGCATGTATAGAAAGATTGATGGATGTTAATGAAGCTAGAGAAGTTTTGCCAAGATCGTGCAAAGTGGCTATTGATAGTCTCTACCTACCCCAATGGGACTGATGTGTATATTCATATTTCTAAATTAAAAACAGAAATAATATAATTGTAAACATAAAATTCCGGTTAGGACTAACCTTAGTTTGATAAATCCATGAATTCTTGCCAATTACTGTTGTTATAGAACGCACAAATTATACCCACTGAATTACAGACACAATGCATTTAAAACTGCAACCCTATTCTATTAATTTCCACTAATCTACACCTACAGAGATTAACACTTAACGCAGATGTGAGTGTGTTTATCGGTACCGTGTCACAGTCGTGTCTAGGGCGGAACTGATAGTGCACAGTGCAGACAGGCGGCGTAGGGCGGGCGGCAAGGTCATCGCCCTGAGTGCCGCGTTGTCATGGTAACACGATGCATTCCGCATAGATCAGCTTGCGGTTTGCAGAAGTGATAACTTAATGGAAACTTACATGCAAGCAGTATTGAAATTCTAACGATAACGCGAAGTAACTTTTTTTTAACTTAATTTATCTTTATATTCGTAATTGATATATAATTTTTTAACCGCTTGTCTTCGAATCTGTCCTACATACATCGCAAAAAACTGTTATTTGTCTATTCGAATGGTTAACATTAAAAGGTTAATCATATCATGTTATTATGCATTGTATTGACACGGCTTGCTTATTACTATCTTAGGACTGCCGAATACGGAGTACGATGCGTGCCTACTAGATTTTGACAATGGGAAAATTAATCAACGAAACGAAACGAAAGAAAAAAATGTTTTGATACCAGCACTCGAGGTGTTCGGACCCGCAACCTCGCTGTCAACGCCCCTAGTCGCTCTGCCAATTGAGCTATGGTGTCAAGTGACTACTGGTGCGAAATTCTTCTTTACTTTGTTTCTTAACACCTTAGAGGTGGTCGTCGCTCACTACCTCCTGTCGAAAAAATTCTTCTTTCCTTAATTGATTCGTGATAATCCCCACATGAGGTTCTCATGAACGAAACATTCTAATTAAATGAGGAAATTTTTCAGCCTTTCTGTTATGCTATTCTTGTTAAGGTGCAATTTAAAGACTCCGTGAGTTGATCTTATCCAGCTTACTTCCCAAATAGAACCTGAATCTAGATATCTATCATTTCTAGGTCAAAAGAAATACACACAGTCTTTGAAATCGACAATTCTGAAACATTTGAAAAGCGGTAAGTGTTTATCTATTTCGGTCAAGTTGGTCATGTCCGCACCGGATATCCGGTTGCCGCCGCCTACCCTCGATTAACTTGTTAGACGTTATTTAATTGCCTTTTAAAGGGATAAGGGATGTGTGTGTAAACATGAGAGTGATATGAACTAATTGATTTTTTTTATTGAGTTGATAACAAGGGTAAGGATTATGTTGGTCTAATTTATTTAAACAATGTTTTAATTGAATGCTAAGTGAAAGTTTTGATGTAAAGATGAAATTGATAGAATAAGATAGGAAATGTAATATTTAATTGGTTTGGACGATTGTAATTTTTAGTTTCGGAATGTGCGATCTGAAACAGATCAAAAAATGTGGCAGCAGAGATAAATTAGTGCCATTGAATTGTATTGTTAATAAAAAGTGTTATGATTTTTATTGTTGTATTATTGTTAAAGTTGTATTGTTAGTAAAGGACGGCCACTTAGGAATTTTCGAAACCAGATAGAATAGTTTTTAAAAGATGGGTTCCATTTCTTAGAAAATTTATGAACGTCAAAGAAGCGAAGTCAGGACCGTATTATGTAGCGGTCAATAGTATCTGTCTATTCTGAGTGAAATAAAACGCCAAATGTATAAGATTTTTTCAAATTCAAATGATCCAAATTCAATATATTCAGGTTTCCGTTCTACCTAGAACACGTCTGATTATAATAATAGCTTCGTTTTATTATTTAGTAGCGATATCTAGTATAGAGTAGCAAGACTTTCAAAAACATTTAATTTTTCTTCACATTATATTCCTACTTAACACTAGATGGCGCTGTAAGTAGTAATTCGGGTTGTATTGTATTCATTTGAACCAATTAATGGTAAACGACACATAATCATATATAGTATATTATTTTAAATTATACATGCCGTATTACCACAATTAGTAGTAGTAAGTATCTCAGGTATGTAGGTAAGTAATTAAAATACATATTATTTTAATAGAATTCTTGATTATTCTTCAATGTACTTAGAAATCATTTTATAAGGAACTTCTGTTATATAATTAACTTTATCTAGGGCAATATATTACGGATTGAGAGGTTTAACTAACTCGAGCGGAACGCTGGCAACATAGCGTTTTTATAGATCCTCCACATACTTGAGGTCTCAAACTACTCGATCGAAAGAACTACGACGTTAAAGGTCCGCAAATTAATAGCCTGTTACGGATGTAGGATTGTAAGCCTTTGGAGGCAAACGCGGCGCTGCATGGCATAAGCCTCCCACTAGGTAACTGGTTCCTCTCTATCCTATTAAGGGTAGGTACACATACCCCAAAACGTTTTACTAGACTCTCAAAAATTTAAAGTGAAGCCACACGGGACGCAGGGCCAGCAGAAACCAATTCATTTACGAATAAAAAGACTTAGAAAAAAATAAACAAGATTAATAATATAACATTATAAGCTGTGTAGTGTCAGCTTAGAAAAGTTGTGTGTTAGTTGGTGCTCGCAAGAGGCGACTTAGGGCATTGGGGCTTTTAATCTTTATATTACAATCTTTTCCCCACTAAACTTTCGAATGTGGCTGAGAAATTTCATTTTCTGAAACTCTGGCTACTACTTCTCGGGATTTATAGCCGTGAGTATGACAGTATGTATACAATTTGTAAATATACGAATGTAGCACACAAATCAAGTTAGCCCATAGAAATACAATGTTTGATGAATGTAATTTGAGATACTAACTCGACGAAATATTCAATAATATACAATAAGTATATAAATAACATCCCATTCTATTTCAAGTAAAAAGATGCGACGAAATAATATCGCTAATATTAAAAGCGAAAAAAAACTGAAGCTTTCAAAGAGCAAACAAACAATTATATCGCTACTGATTTGCATGAAAGCTCCCAAGCTCTTACGTCACTGAAAGAAAAGTTCCTCCGTGATAATAACGAGAAAAGTTTTACGAGAGAGCTTCTAAGTTCGGAGTATAGCCTATTTGATACTTTGTTGCGTATTGTGCTTAATCTTTTAAGCATAAGTATTTTTTGTTATTGCAGTAAAACCAATTAGAAATACTCGAAGCCTATAAACTTAAGCATACAATATTTATAATATGATGTTTACCTATTTTAGTCATCACTAAAATAGCTACTTGCCAGTGAAAGTCCCGAAGAAAATTGTGCAGCCGTTTAAGAGTTAGTCGGAACAAAACAATCAGACAAACAGAAATACTAAAATTAAGAACATTTGACTTTTGATATTCCTAATGACCATATGCATTTAGTTACAAGTGTTTAATTTACTATTACACATAGCATTCCAATTTTATTTATCTTTAATAAACATAAATAAGGATTTTACACCAAAATCCCTCCGTCTCAATTTATATTCTACATCTATGCTAAAATATTTATTTTTTGCTTTTCTGTGGTTCTAGGTGAATATTTGACGAATACGTTTTAGTTTAGACCACTGATGTTATGTTTCCCCGAATGCCGACGACGCTTATACCGTAAATACATACATCATATACTCACGCCATTAGTCCCACTGGGGTAGACAGATTCAATCAATCGCCACTTCGTACGATCCTGGAAAACCTCTCTAGCTTCGTTTACATCCATCAATCTTTTCATATATGCTCTTTTATTCTTCATACTTCGGACGCCTGTCTTTTTTATACCGACTCGCATGTTTATATTGAATAGTAATGTTTTCCAAAGTTATTTTTTATATTAATTTGTATTTATATTGCATGTTAGACTAAAAAAAACGACGTGATAGCTCAATGGGTAGAACACCGGTTAACGTGCAAGTGACTAGTGTTCAAATCCCGGGTCGGGCCTACACCAATTTGTCTTTTCAATATTAAAGACATATGTGTGGTTAATTTATCATGGTTGTTAACGGTGAGGGAAAACATCGTGAGGAAACCCACATGACTGAGTTGTACTTAGACATGTGACAGTGTGTTCGTACAAAACGGCGATAGGCCTGCCCCCTATCACGTGAGTACACTGTCCATGCAAAACGTGGGTACTCTGAACACCCGGTGAAAAAGTCACGTGATGTTCAGAAGTATTAGTACCTCTGCCAACCCCTTCGGGGATATTCGGCGTGAACGTTTATGTTTCTGTTATGTTATGTTAGACTAAAAGCCTCCTAACATCTAGTAACATGGGCTAATGTTTGTAAAATAATTCACCTATATCAATACGAATTCAAGAATCAATGTGTACATACATACATATACTCACGGCTATAAATCCCAAAAAGGGATAGCCAGAGCTTTAGAATGAGAAATTCCTCAGCCACTTTTAGAAGTTAAGTGGGGGAAAAATTAAAAATATTTTTTTTGGTGATGGGTCTCCTACCGCATAATCTCCTCGTACGATCGCCCAAGGGTAGAAATGGGGTAGTGCTATACTAAGCCGACACTAAGCTTTTATATTGCATGTTTATTTATTTACATAGAAAAATGTATGCAGACGTGGCCTATATTTACTAAAACCTCATTTGATCGAGTACCATTCGCTACTTAATATAAAATAATTTACCTACATTGATACGAATTCGAGGATTAACCTGTATAGGATAAAACGCCTGGGCATGTGAACGTATTCCAACTGTACGAGAGCTGATATCACGAGATAAGTGACGCGCAGAATCTGGACAATTTGAGTGACTGGCTAAGCTCCCGACGGAATACATAGCTGTTGCATATTTGAAAGGGCAAGTCAACTTTACTGGCATACATACTCGTACATACATATACTTACAGCTATAAATGCCTGAAGGGGTAGCCAGAGCTAGGGAATTGGAAATTCCTCAGCCACTTTTGGAAGTTGCGTGGGGAAAAGATGGTGATATAAAGGTGGTTGGTGATGGGTCTCCAACCGCATCGTTCAAAACCCAAAAAAGCTTCATACTTTTAGTCGCCTCTTATGACACCAGTGCAGTGGGTAAAAAGGGGTAGTGACATTCTAAGCAGGCACTATACGGCAATTTTAAATAAATAAAAAATAATAATTAATGCATGTATACACGTTAAAGACGGTACATATTTACCAAAAGATTTTTTTAAAGACATAAGCGTTCGCGCCGTATATCACTGAAGGGTTTAGCAGAGGTACTAAAACTTCTGAACATCACGTGAAATTGTCACCTGGAGTTCAGAGTACCCACGAAAAAAAAAAATTTCTTTCCTTTATTTATTCTTTATTTATTAGTAACTAGTGGATCGTCCCAGCTTCGCACGGGTAGCGTTGTTTTTTTAAATATCTGAGGTTTCTTTCTTCAGTCACTGCTCAAGCATTGTGAAATTCAGCGTAATGTTTTCAATTTATTAAATTTATAGCACTCCCTTAACAGTGTAGTTTGGTGATTTTGAATGCGCTTTAATGAAAGGTTCAGTATTTCCGTTTAATAGCAAATTTTGGAATAAAACGCCATGAAGTGTTTATAACAATCTAAAAAATAGTCATTACGTTATGAATGATGCAACTACTGGCGCCATCTAGTATGTTATATGTAAATTAGTAAAGATTTGGTTTCGATCACGGGCGCGATGGCTTATTTTATGTATAATTTCGGTGTTTGTCTATCGATTTCTATGATTCTTTTTTTATTGAATAGGTAATAATGTTACCTTTTTTAAATTAGGGATAAGTGAGAGGTTTACAAACGTAAGAGTAAACAAATATAATCAGGATGTTCCGTACTGCTAAGCTATCAGGAATTACACGTGTTATTGTGAGTCAACAGTAAAAGATAGACATATACTGTTGAGAATTTTTTTTTAGATAATTTTATGAAGAATATTTTCGCCACACATGATTTCTATGTAAGTTTAACCATTAAGACTGCACATGCGACGGAAGCTTAAAAAATGGAGTAACTTCTCCCGTTTTCCCCAAATTTCCCAAAATTCCCCTTTACTTCTCTGCTGGAAAGTATACAAAAACCTGCGCAGGAGTATCAAGAATAATTGTACCAAGTTTCGTTAAAATCCGTCGAGTAGTTTTTGTTTCCATAAGGAACATACAAACCGACAGACAGACAGACAGACAGACAGACAGACAGACAGACAGACAGACAGACAAAAATTTTACTGATTGCATTTTTGGCATCAGTATCGATCCCTAATCACCACCTGATAGTTATTTTGAAAATATATTTCATGTACAGAATTGACCTCTCTACAGATTTATTATAAGTATAGATAATCCCCACATTAGGTTTTCATGAACAAAAAGATTGATTTGATTGATTTTAATAGATTGATTTGATTTTGATTCGATTTTTTTTTGACAAATATGTTCTTAGAAAAGACAAATTGGTTGAGCTCTGCCTCGGAATTTGAACCCTCATCATCTGTAGTGTTCTACCCACTGTGCTAGCATGGTTGACAATGAAAATATTTACAAATCATAATAAATCCGTTTCAGAAATACAATTGGTGGTCACTAAAAAGGAACACTAAAACAAAAAGTTCTTTATGACAATTTAGATTAATTATAAACTTAATTATAATTAAGCTGTGTAGTGTCGGCATAGAATAGCACTACCCCATTTCTTCCGGTGGGTGTACGTAAGAGGCGACTATCGGTATTTGGGCATTTAAGGGAATTTTGGGCGATGCGGTTGGAGACCCATCACCAAAAACCTTTTTTTTACCATATTTTCCTCACGCAACTTCCATAAGTGGCTGAGAAATTTCTGATTCCTTAGCTCTGGCTACCCCTTTTAGGGAATTTATAGCCGTGAGTATATGTTTATGTTAGATTAATTATACTTTGAAAATCATTGTAAAAAAGGAATATTAATTGGCAAGTAAGCGAAATCACGTGAATGCAGCATGGAATAATATGTCTGGTTCAATCTAATAAGAAAGTGATGAGACGCAAATTCGGTTCAAATTTAATTTGCGCGAGAAAATTGTTGTTTTCTAATTAAATAACACTGATTATTTCTAGCTGTTTATATTAGAAGTAGAAATTCTATTATACCAAAAGATTTTCAGTTTTGATTGAGCTGAGTTGTCGTTACATTAGAAAGTAAATATTTTCTATATTTTTTAGTGATGTAGTGTCGGCTTAGAATAACATTACCCCATTTCTGTCCGAGGGTGTACGTAAGAGGCGACTAAGGGTATTGTGCCTTTTTAGGGATGTTTTAAGCATTGAGCATCACAAATAACCTTTATTTTACCATCTTTTCCTCCCTCTCAACTTCCAAAAGTGTCTTAAGAATTTCTAATTCCTCAGCTCTAAAAAGGGGTAGCCAGAGCTTCAGAGCTGGAAACTCCTCAGCCACATTTCAAAGATGATGGGGGACAAGAAGGTAGAAATATAGTATCGTTGGTGATGGGTCTCCAACTGCGTCGCCCAAAAACAACATTTAAAATGTTTTTAAGTCCTTATATGATCTGTTTGTAAAATCCATATGGTAAGATGTGCCAGTCAGTAGGTATGGATCAAGTTAAAGCCGAGGTCCATATGAATATCTTTCCTAGTGCTAGCACACAATACACAGAATCAGCCGGCCAGTGATATTGACAGCAACAATGGCGCTAAATATAGACAGCAGTTGTCAATCGGCATCAATAAATGTCGTATAAATCAGTTAATATCTCCGAGAAGTCACGGCTTCCTGCCGTCCACAATTGAGTGAAATTAAAGACATGACAAGACGAGAATATAAACATTTATTTCGCTACAAACTTTATTAGACTTTGGGACTTTATTATCTTTAAGTGGTAGTCGGCTGTGTAGTGCCGGCTTAGAATCGGCTGTGTAGTGCCGGCTTAGAATAGCGCTACCCCATTTCTTTCGGTGGGTGTACGTAAGAGGCGACTAACGGTATTGGGGCTATTAAGGAATTTTTGGGCGATGCGGTTGGAGACCCATCACCAAAAACCTTTATTTTATCATCTTTTCCCCACTTTACTTTCCAAAAGTGGCCGATGAACTTCTAGTTCCTTAGCTCTGGCTACCCCTTCTAGGGATTTACAGCCGTGAGTATATGTATATATGTATGGTAGTCTGATTTCCACAGGGTCATTTTGCACTTTTTATATAATTCAAACTCAAACATTTAGGTCGTATATCCCTGAAGTGGTTGAGAGAGGTACTAATTCTGAACATCACGTGACTTTCATCTGGTGTTCAGAGTAACCACGTTTTGATTGGACGTGACAGGGGGCAGGTATATCGCTGTTTTTTATTACACAATATATTACAATTTTATTCACCCTTAATAGAATAAAGAATCAGAGCATCCACATCAAACAATAACTTTATACTTACTAGAACAAACAGAACAATCTTTATAAACATAATAAACATAAACGTTCACGCCGAATATCCCCGAAGGGGTTGGCAGAGGTACTAATAATTCTGAACATCACGTGACTTTGTCACCTGGTGTTCAGAGTACCCCTGTTTTGCATGGACAGTGTACTCACGTGATAGGGGGCAGGCCTATCACCGTTTTGTACGAACACACTGTCACATGACTAAGTATAACTCAGCCATGTGGGTTTCCTCACAATGTTTTCCCTCACCGTTAACAACCATGAAAAATTCATACTCAATCATAGTAATTACACCCATCCCTTTTCGTAATTTTTTTTGAAGTAGTTAATTTAGTCCGATAAATCCTTGCAGGTAGTAGCAGTGTAACATAAAATAGCAATATAAATAAATCAGGGCCGGTATCTTCACCGCTGTTCCACACGAGTCAATTGATAAAGGCAGTCAATAAATCTCCCAGCTTTGCACATCGACATCTTCGAACAATCTTATTCCGTTCAGACTGTTTATATTAACTTAATAGAACAGGTATAAAGTATTTTGAAATAGTCATTCATTTTAGTGTCTTATACAGAATGTAGTTGAAAAAGAATAGCAAATAGTATAATGTGAGAATTCACTGCTGTGTATTTCACGGCTTAGAATAGCACTACCTCGTTTCTTCCCGTGGGTGTATGTATGAGCATTGGGGCTTTTAAGTGATTTTTGGGCGATTCAGCTGGAGACCTACTACTACACTGCAATTTTTTTTACTAATATTTTTTTTATTTTTTTCATTAGCTGCGTAGTGTCGGCTTAGAATAACACTACCCCATTTCTACCCGTGGGTGATCGTAAGTGGCGACTAAGGGTATAGGGACATTTCAAGTGATTTTTGGGCGATGTGGTTGGAGATCCGTCACCAAAAACATTTATTATTACCATCTTTTCCCCACTCAACTTCCAAAAGTGGCTGAGGAATTTCTCATTCCAAAGCTCTGGCTATCCCGTTTAAGGAATTATAGCCGTGAGTATATGTATGTATGTATTTATTTCATTAGGGAAACAAACAGCTGTGATTATTATATTATAGAATAGATATATTTTAAAGAAAGAGGAAACCTAAGTAAAACATTAGTGTAGTAGAACCGAAAATTAAATTATACTGCCAACTGTCTGACTCATAGTCTTTTCTTTCTCTTTTTTAAGAACTAGCAGGAAATAGCTCACTCTTAAAAGCAAGAGACTGCCCGTACCCGGCTCCATCTTAGCCACTATTTTACTTTTGCATTCATGCGTTTATGCGCCACAGAAACAGCATTATGACATAGCATTAGTAGCATAGACAAGTTAAAAAATACATTTCAGAAAGGACATAATACCAAAAACATAATATAACTGAATCACTAACTGAAATTTTTCATCTTTCACATTAACGTATTCAGGTAGTGATGAAAGTGATGATGTCTTTTGCATTTTCATTCCCTTAAGTAAGCAAGAAGTATAAAACGAAACGGTTGTTGCAAACTTGATCAAAATCGGTGATCTCTAGTTAACACATTATCTTCCGTAGTGGGATAAAAAGCACCATAAACTTGGTCGCTTGCTTATACCCACGGTAAGAGATGGGTTAGTGCTATTGAAAACCGACCACATATCGCGGCTATCCCTTTGAGATGCATAGCATGACAGCATTATTTTCTATGTATACTCGCACAATTACACATTAGTGGATTATTCATTCATAAAGGGCGTTCAAATAGTTTGTCTGATTAAACGTTTTGTAGTGTGACTAATTAAACTCTGTAATTACACTTTATTAACCATAATGTTTACTAATTACTTTGGTAATTGTCACCGCTATCAAACAGTTGCAGACTACCAAATTATTAAACATATTATTTAATTTATAAATGTAGATGTATTACCGTGTAGTGCCGGCTTAGAATGTCGCTACCCCTTTCTACCCACGGGTGTCGTAAGAGACGACTAAGGGTATTGGGACTTTTTATTGGATTTTTGGGCGATGCGGTTGGAGACCCATCACCAACAACCTTTGTACTACCATCTTTTCCCCACTCAACTTCCAAAAGTGGCTGAGGAATTTATAATTCCATGGCTCTGGCTACCCCTTCTAGGGAATTATAGCCGTGAGTATATGTATGTATGTACGTATATGTTGTTTTCTGATAAAATGGACGCGTCCAGGCGTCCAGGTCTGATGTTTGTCAGTTTAAACAGTAAAATTGAATTAAATATTATTTTCTTTAACATATAAGTAACTATTTAGGTACAGTTTGAGTTTATTTAATTTAGAATAAAGGACAAAGGCAAGGCAGAAGATAGATTAACTCGTTTTCTCAACATTTCCTCATTGCTGAGTATCACCGCTGTAAATTCAAAAACAAAGAATCCAGAGGTTCAGAAATAGCAATTCCTCAGCCGCCTTGGAAGTACCTACAATGGGGAGTTATATAAAATTCAAAGACAGTTATTTGGCAACTGAAAGCTGCATGTGTAGTTCTCAAAATCGTATAAAAATAAACATGTTCTTATTTAGACCACATTATACAACGATAAGCTTGCCCCTACCACGTGACTACAGTGACCAAGCAAAACGTGGGTACTCTGAACACCAGGTGACAATGTAACGTGATGTTCAGAAGTATTAGTACCTCCGCCAAACCCTTCGGATGATCTCAATTTGTAAAATATTCTCAACTCAGACTTGTTGATACAACGGTAGCACCTTATATTGAATTTTCATTGTAATGTTATGGTCGTAAGCTGTGTAGTGTCGGCATAGAATAGCACTACCCCATTTCTTCCGGTGGGTGTACTACTTACTTCCGGTAAGAGGCGACTAACGGTATTTGGGCTTTTAAGGGATTTTTGGGCGATGCGGTTGGAGGCCCATCACAAACAACCTTTATTTTACCATATTTTCCCCACGCAACTTCCAAAAGTGGCTGAGGAATTTCTGAGTACCTTAGCTCTGGCTACCCCTTTTAGGGAATTTATAGCCGTGAGTATATGTATGTATGTATGTTATGGTCGTATTTGTCGCCCAATAAACAAGTATTTGTATCACTCGATACAAATTATAAGATAAATCGATCGAATGATATGAACCTTGTTACATAGGCAAATAAATAAATAATATTTTACTGTAGTTTACTAAATTATATTCTCAATGTCATCACGAACACTATGGATTGCAATGATTGCAAGTAATAGCACAATTAATAAATAGTTGCTTGGATCAATGTTGCGCCATATCACTGGTAATGCTGTCACGTGACATAAACCTAAGCTGGTGTATAGCACATAAGAATAACTACTGAGAAGTATTTGTTTTTTCCGTTTTATTATAGTTATTGAATAATTATACATAAACCGCAACAAAAAAAGTTAAAAACCAGCCACGAAAAAAAAGGGTCTGAAAAGGAAGAAAGTAGAAAAACATTAGAATAGAAATTCAGTTATGCATACGTATAACAATATTAATAGTAGAGCCGTGGTCATAACTTTATCAACTATAAAATATAATTTATACAGCCTAACAGTTTAGTAGTCAAGGCGCTGCAGTAGAAAATACATGCATACGTACAAACAAGGACTGCCAAAATCATTACCCGTCATTTTAGCTTTGATAAAGTTGGGTGAAAAGGGTTTTCATGAATAAATATCTCAACTTTTTTTTCCAAATAAACGATGTCCAGCGACATCATGCAACATCTTTCGACAACTCGGAACGATATGGTTTAGTATTACTGGTTACCTCCCAGCTCATATACGTCCCCACCAATGTGCTCGAGCTTACCCTATATAGGGTGATTTGGCCTTAGTCCACCACGCTGGCCAATTGCAGTGTTGGCAGACTAACGATTACTACCGTGGTAGTAGCTGAGACCGTCGGCTTAAGATGCCCTCCGAAGCATGGAATCATCTTAATTTTTGGATAATAAGGTGATTCAGGCCTGCAATATCTTTCATTTCGTGGGATAAAGCTGCCATCTCTTACGCACATAATTAGTGTAGTACTGCCATCTCATTCTAACCGTTATCGTGTCGATAAAATAGCGCTCGTGCTTGCCTTCCTGTTTTAATTAAATTTGATCCAGTGATTCGGATAATTACCTGACCTAGATATTGGAAGCAAGATTATTTTCTTCGTTTCAACATTGAACCAGGACACTATTACACGCTGACAAGTAAATTACACATTTCATTACTTATGTATTTTAAATATTTGCTCATAGTTAAGAATAATATATATATATATATATATATACATATACTAACGACTCTCTCTAAAAGGGGTAGCCAGAGCTTCAGAATACGAAATTTTACAGTCACTTTTGGACGTTAAGTGGGGAAAAATAAAGGTTCTTGGTGATGGGTCTCCAACCGCATCGCCCAAAAATCACTTAAAAAGCCCCAATACCCGCTGGTAGTAATAGGGCAGTTTTATTCTAAGCCGATACTTCGCAGTAATTATCCACCAATAGTGTGTAATGCCGTGTAGTGCCGACTTAGAACGTCACTACCCCTTTCTACCCACGGGTGTCGTAAAAGGCGACTAAGGGTGCGGGGCTTTTTAAGTGGTTTTTGGGCGATGCAGATGGAGACCCACCACCAATGAACTTTTATTTCTACAATCTTCTCCCCTATCAACTTCCAAATGTGGCTGAGGTGTTTTTAGCTCTGAAGCTCTGGCTACCCCTTTTTGGGATCTATGGCCGTGAGTATATGTATGTATGTGTAATGCATACGTTTTGTAAAATTACAGGCAAAACTACTCGCCTAATAGCTACGTATAATAGGTAGAGTTCTAATGGCGCAGTGAAATGTTCTCGATCGTTTTAACTATTATGACAGTTAAAAATAGCGAACGCTCCGCGACATTGCTTTCCTAGTGATGCACGAGTTCACCCCTACCATGGTTATAGAGCAAAAAGCATCACAAGAATCACAACCAATGATACATTGATTATGTACGACTGTAGATGATATCAAACTGATTATTGATTAGAATATGATTACCCCTTTCTATTTATGGTTGTCATAGGAGGCGACTAACGGTATGGGACTTTTTTAAGTGGTTTTTGGGTGATGCGGTTAGGAGCCATCACCAGTGATGCTTTATTTCTACCATCTTGAAATTTTATTAACCGGCTTATCTTGCAGATAACTAGTGTTTTAATCCCGGGTCAGGTCTACACCAATTTGTTTTTTCTAAAGACATATGTGTGGTTAATTTATCATGGTGGTCAACAGTGGTCGAAAAAAAAGGATAATTACCTCCAAAAATGGTCTAGACTCGAATAACTGATTGCTTTAAGATATCCTAAATTACTATAACTCGGTCACGTAACTTTACGTCTGATGATTTTCCTTACCACCATATAATTTTCAAACAGAAAGCCGAGTACCCCGTGTCAATTCCTTTCTCGGGCTATCGCGTTTATACCATAATAGAAAAAGAAGAAAGCCGTTTACTACATAAAACAACAAACATGTTTATAATATAGTAAAATTATTTTACAAAAAAGAACAGTAGGACGTCTTTTCACAAAAAAAA
Organism: Bedellia somnulentella; assembly: GCA_963576735.1. NCBI lineage: Eukaryota > Metazoa > Arthropoda > Insecta > Lepidoptera > Bedelliidae > Bedellia > Bedellia somnulentella. The sequence continues at coordinate 856,502 of OY755173.1, forward strand.
AACGATGTCTTCCAGATTTGTTCAATTTGTTTATAATATGGCAAATCGGAGCTTCTCCAATCGAAAAATACAAATCGTTCAAATCGAGGAACGCTAGTAAGAATCTCATTTATAACCGAATGGAGTTAGAATTAGTTTGATTGTGAAACACGAGACTTGAAAAATATACTCGATTATTTACACTTGCAATATACATCTATCGAGAATGTTTGTTCTAGTATCATGTTAAATGCAGAGGGTAACGTCTGCAGATAGTTCAATCTTCGGAAGCCTGCCTTTTAGAGCACATTTTCCATTACTTAGTTACTTTTATAAATGTTAACATTTGGAAACTTCTGTAAAAAGGAACATAGCTTGATACTTACGAACTTAAAAGGATTTTTAAATGTGAATTTATATTATGCGAATAACACTAACTGACTCAATTAATGACAGACTACCACGATGTACACATTTAGTTCATATGGAAAATGTGCCCATAAAGGCAGGCTTCCGAAGCTCGAACAATAACAAGGCATGTGTGAAAAGATGGATAAATGTAGATTACCAGGATCGAATCTCTTCCTATCCCAATGGATACTACTGGCTTGGTATACTAGTATAAGATCCCGCTGCTGAATCTCTACGTTCATAACGTACAAAGTCAAACACACATTTTAACATAAGTTTATGAATAGGAGAATACACTGACAAGACGCAGCCAGGCTAAAGTGGCCGCAAGTAATTTTAATTTAATTAATGTTTATTATTTTTTGAGACAAATTTCGTTCACTTGTTTTCGAAATATAATAACATCCCCATCATAGCAGTGTATTTAAAGAATATAAAAATCCATAGGTGCCGTTGCAAATTCGGTATTTATTATCATGTGTAAAAATAATATACTTTATGTAGTAACGTAAAATACGTAATTTGCTCTGTAAGTATCTTATAAATGCATATAATGTGTTTGCTATAAATAGTTTGTATTGTGATTTGTAAAGAAAAGATGACGACAAGAAACTTTTTACTTTACTCTTTACTTTACTCTTCTCTTTATTTTTTGCATTCCATCTGCTATTCATACTACCAGTATTTTGCCTGAATATTGTACTGCAATTATTGGACGGTAAAGGTATATAACCATTTTATTTAATGCGTTTATTTCACACCAATCAAACACAAGGCAATCTCTACGGATACACTATCGGATATCGTTAGTTGTTGTCATTGAATAGAAGTGGCAGTTGTAATAGGCATACTTTCCACAATGGCTTGGATTTTCAAGATTGGGAAACCTATCGTTGAAGTTAATGTTTAAATTAGTGTAGTTTAAAATACAGATGTAAGTATCTAAATCATATTAAAGCCACGTTTTTCTGTTCTTTTCTTTCATGGAACATTGTGGTTATTTGATTAATATAAAATGATCAATATTGAACGATGTAAAATATTTCATTCTGCTGTTTGCTATAATTTTTCCGAGCGGAAATAATTTCCATGGCGGGCGCGCCCACTTCCGTCTTATTTCCGGTCAAACAAAAACCCTCGATAATATGAGCGTTATTGAAATCATTTAACCGATAAGTTAAAGATAAAACCTAGGGATATATCAGTAAATTATTTAACTTAAACCTATACTGACGAAAAAAAAAACCCAAGAGGGTAAACCAAAGCTTTCATAAAAGTAATTCTGTATTCACCTTTTTCACCTCTTTGTAGTGTTATTCCGAGCTGACATAACAGCATCTGATTAACATAAAAATGTAAAAGACAACACATTTCTATTATATCTATAAAACTATGGTAATTAGGGATTAATGCAGAAGCTGCTGAGACAGTTAATATAAAACTAGAAAAATCTATTTGTTAAACATTTAGTCGACACAGTCAGTTTTAACATTTTTAATGATTTTTATAGGCTACTGAATACTAAAACAAATAATACATACATACATACACACACCCACGCTCATAAATCCCAAAAACCGGCCAAGTGCGAGTCGGATCGCGCACTAAGGGTTCCGTACTATCATATATATAGAAAATCCCGTTTGTGTGAAAATCATGGGAGCCAAATTAGGTAAGTAATTTGATTTATGACGTTTAAAAATAGAACTACTGGCTAGATCTCATTCAAACCAATTTTCGTTAGTAGTTTGTATAGTAATACACATCATATATTTTTTTCAGTATTATCATGCCCATATTTTAGAAGTTACGGGGGGGGGGGACACACACATTTTAGCACTTTGAAAAAGTCTCTCGCGCAAACTATTCAGTTTTGAAAAAAATGATATAAGAAACCTCAACATCATTTTCAAATACCTTTTGATAGATACCCCACACGTATAAGTTTGATGAAAAAAAAAATGTTGAGTTTCAGTTCTACGTATGGGGAACCCTAAAAATTTTGGTTTTTTTTTTAGATTTTATTTTAAAATCTTAATGCGGTTTACAGAATACATCTACGCACCAATTCCCAATAATGTAGTTCTTATAGTTTCGGAATAAACTGGCTGTGACATACGGACGGACGGACGGACGGACGGACAGACAGACAGACATGACGAATCTATAAGGGTCCCGTTTTTGCCATTTGGCTACGGAACCCTAAAAAGGGGTAACTGGAGCTTCAGAGCAGGAAACTCTTCAGCCTTATTTGAAAAGTTGATAGGGGACAAGGTGAAAAAATTGAAATTAAGTATCGTTGATGATGGGTTTCCAACAGAGTCGCCCAAAAATACCCTTAAAAAAGCCCCATACCCTCAGTCGGCTCCTATGATACCCGTGGATAGAAAGGGATACAGAAAAAGGGTTTTTTTAAAGAAATTTACTACATCATTTTCAATTCTAGTTGATTCCGTATACTTAGATAAAATAAAGTATAGTCCTTGAAAAAAAATATTTATTGGACAGAGAGAGAACATGTTATGAAACGTATTTAAAATACATATTTTCTTGTCTTACTTTTCATATTTATCTCAATAAATCTAGAACCTTCACACAAAGCAATAATTTACATTCGTCATGTTAGATAAGATAACAACATAAGTGTCAATTAGCCAAACAAAATGGCGTGTGGGGAGACATGACACGCGTTGATGTGACAGATGAGTTGCGATTGCCGCCGCACGCGACGCCGCCATCTTGAATTGGTTGCGACATTTTTGGCGCGTATCTTCGACCTGACATTTTTTGTATCGTGAACAAATTGGAGTGCCCTGGATTCCAGCATTTTACAAAAACATACACAAATAGTTTGTTACCGAATAATTTATTAAATGCTGTGTACATCAGCTTAGAATAGCACTAAGCCATTTCTGCCAGCGGGTTTTCGTTAGAGGCGACTAAGGGTTTTGGGGCTTTTTAAGTGATTTTTGGGCGATGCGGTTCGAGACCAATCACCTACGATACTTTATTTCTACCATCTTGTTCCCTATAAACTTCCAAATGTGGCTGGTGTCAGCTCTAACTGTCAAGATCTGAAGCTCTGGCTGCCCCTTTTTGGGATTTACGGCCGTGAGTAGATGTATGTATGTTTAAATAAATAAGAGTTGCATTTAAAATTTTCCCATCCCGTTCTTTTTCCTTAAAATGTAATTATTTTTCCATTATGCGCGATGCTGGTGCATCATAAAGACCCTACAGATGTGAATTAATAACTATTTATTCTAAAAAGTAGGAAACCGTGATTGGTTTTGCCTTGTTGAATTTTCCAATAACTTTTATAATTGCGTACAGATGCACTGAGAGTTCTACAACCTTATTTGTTCTTTAAACTGTAGCACTTAGCTAATTGACCAAAATCAACTAAAATAATATTTAAAATATCATCGTCAATTATATGCTGCATTACAGCCCCCTTCTATTTCAGTAATAATAATTATAATAATAATGGCGTAGGGATGTGACAACCCCACCGCCCATTGTTGGAATGGCATGATGACATGTTTACAAGCTTGCCATTCCAGCAATGCAAATAGTCAGCGCTTGAGTTTGTAGGTGTTGACCGTAAGAAAAAGCGGGATTTGCAAGAGTGGTGTGAGAGGAAACTTTCTGATAATTTCCGGAATAACCAAAAGTTATTCTGGAAGTATATCCGGAAAGAAAAGGGAGTTTCCCAAAACACGAGAGTGAGTGTAATAAGAGATGAACAGGGTGAATTGGCGACGGATGAAAGTAGCATGAAACGGGTATGGAAGAATTATTTTGAGGGACTGTTTGAGAAAGAGGATGCATCCATTTCTTCGCCAATCGACAGTAATGTTGATTGGAACGGGGAGATGGGTGAATTTAGTGACAGCGAGATTAGTATGGAAGAAATAATGAAAGCAATGAAAAGTATGAAATTAGGGAAGGCGGCAGGGTATGATAGGATTACTATCGAAATGCTGAGGGCTGGTAAAGGGTTGGTGGCTTCTTGGTTGTACTTCCTTTTCCAAAAATGCTGGTCGAGTGGCAAAGTTCCACGAGACTGGTGCAAGGCGGTGATTGTGCCTCTATATAAAGGAAAGGGGTCACACCAAGAGGCTAAAAACTACCGCGGCATCAGCTTACTCAGCATTGTTGGTAAATTGTATGCTAAGGTACTGATTGAAAGAGTGATGAATGAAACTGATGAGAAAATATGGGATGTGCAAGCGGGATTTAGGAAAGGAATGGGATGTATGGATCAAATCTTCTCTCTAAGGAGCATCACCGAAAAGTTCTTAGCTAAGAACCAAAAGGTGTATTGCTCCTTCATTGATTTAGAGAAGGCGTATGATAGGGTGGTAAGAAAGTGTTTATGGGAGGTGTTATCCAAGTTCGGTTTGGGGAGTCAACTTATACGTGCATTAGTATCACTCTATGAGGATTCTAGTGCATGTGTAAGAGTAAACGGGGAAAACACTGACTGGTTCGGAATCTCTAGGGGTGTCCGACAGGGATGTGTAGCTTCTCCGTGGCTCTTCAATTTGTTCATGGATGACTGTTTGACAGAGTTGCGTGAAAGTGATTATGGACTAAGAATGAGTGGTTTCATCATTAAATGCCTCTTGTATGCTGACGATCAAGTGCTACTTGCATCGTCGGCAGAAGAGTTGCAAGAGATGATGAATATTGCATGTGAGTCTTTTGTAAGAAAGGGAATGAGGGTGAATGTGGATAAGACCAAAACGATGGTTTTTGAGAGACAGGAAGATGTGACAAAATGCGTGATTGCGATTGATGGTAAGGATGTGGAACAGGTGAAGGAGTTTGTATATCTGGGAAGTTTGTTTACAAGGGATGGAAAATGTGATGAAGATATTGAAAGAAGAGTGAAAAAGGGTAATGCGGTAAATGGAGCAATGAATAGCCTAATGACCTGTCAATCGGTGTCTGAAAAGGCCCGAATGGCTGTGCATGATGCTGTTCTTGTTCCTACGCTTATGTATGGAAGCGAATGTTGGGTGTGGCAGAAGAAGCATGAGAGCAGAGTGAATGCAGTAGAGATGAGGTCCCTCAGAAAAATTTGTAATGTTAGATTATGTGACCGAGTGAGAAATAGTGTTATTCGTGAAAAGTGTGGTGTGAAAGATGATATTGTAAGAAAGATAGAAAAAGGAATGTTGAGATGGTTTGGGCACATAGAGAGGATGGATGATAGAAAATTGGTAAAAGGGATCTATAGAGCTAGTGTGGATGGTAATGTTAGTAGAGGACGACCACGGAGAACACACTTGGACCAAATTGAGAGTGTGCTCAAAAAGGCTGGCGTCCGAAGTATGAAGAATAAAAGAGCATGTATGAAAAGATTGATGGATGTAAACGAAGCTAGAGAGGTTTGTCAGGATCGTGCGAAGTGGCGATCAATAGTCTCTGCCTACCCCAATGGGAACTAATGGCGTGAGTATATGTATGTATGTATGTATGTATGTGTTGACCGTGTCTACAAACTGGTCTCAGCGCAAAAAAGAGTAATAACGGTCTCCCCGGGGCAAGTGAGCGAAACCCCGGGTGAATCTTCGCTCATCGTAAAATGCAAGAAGATATAAACGATGAACGCATAGGGCCGCTCCCCAGGGGCTATCGCTGGGGTGCGTCTGGAGCTGGGGCTGGGCGTGGCAGCATGCGGTCCCCAAACCGCCACGGACCGGCCCGACCACCTGGCCGGTCTGCTCGGCCACCTCAGCCACCAGATGGCTTGGCATCGGTTGGGACTGGGGCAACTCAGTCCCAGCAGTCGGTGCCCGCCGCTGGTGGAGCTAGGCGCCGCATGGCATGGACGGTTGATATGAATAGAAATGCCATGCGGGCCTACCTTAGGGCCTCAGGATCGAGAACTGGGCGGACGGGTTATCGGGCAGCAATGTACCGCGAATTTCTGCGGCTGGAGCCCAATTTGACCGTCACAGAACAAAACCTCGCGGACCGAGTTCGGTATATACAGCGCTCAGAACTTTTTAGCACTACTGAACTCGAACAATTGCGACGCGAGGCTGTTCCCCCGCTAGACGAAGAGCCACCTTTGCAGGTTCTCCCTCCAGTCCCTGAACGGGAAGTACGGAGGGAGCCAATTGCTAACCTGCCGGATGTGGGTGGTGCGGAAAGCGATTGGGGAACAGTCTCCCTGGATTTGGATTTGGTGAGGAGCGCACTCGAAGAGACGATCCTGGAATATCGCCAAGTGCCTCTCGAAAGGAGGCCAAGGCTGCCCCGAGTTCCTCTCAGCATCAAGGTTCGGGATGTCGTTGAGGCCGTCAATAACATGCTGCCCTCATTTTTAGAGAGCAGCATGGACCTTTGGGATACGGATTCAATTCTCTTTGGCGCCGCAATGACAGTTTGTCAATTTGTCGGCGTCAGGATGCCGCCAACAAGAGCTGGTGGCTCCCGTCAGGCTGGCAGTACTAGTCCCAGGACTAGAACTAGACCAGCCTGGATGAGGCGGATTGAAAGCCGTATCACAAGGGCCAGGGTCCTCATCGGCAAACTGACCAGCTTCAGATCAGGCAACAATAGGCCGAAGGTGGTGCGCTTCGTCAGGGAGGCATTCCCTGGTGAGAATGTCTTTGACAACTCACCGGAGTTTGCCTGTAGACTGGTGGAGCGCATCGATGATCTGAAGCAGAAGATCGCTGCTTGGGGTAAGCGAATTAGGCGATATTCTGAAAGGGTAAAGAGGTACCAACAGAATCGTCTCTTCATGAGTGACCAGAAGAAGTTCTACAGAACTTTGGAGCGTCCCGACGTGGTTACGACAGGTCAGCGACCGGAAAAAGCCGATGTAGTAGCCTTTTGGCGTGGGCTTTGGTCTCTGCCTGTTGATCACGAAGAGGGCCGATGGTTCGAGGCGGTCGAGGGAGCGTGCGAGCCCATAGCGCCCATAGCGCCCATGAACCCCGTCAACATATCCGAGGAGGATGTGGTGGCTGCGATCCGTAAGGCTCCGAACTGGAAGAGTCCGGGGCCGGACGGATTGCACCATTACTGGTTGAAGGTGTTCAAGCGCTGTCACGCTACTCTCGCCCGTCAGTTCCAAAGCGCCCTCGAGAGTGGGACGCTTCCGAACTTCTTAACTGCTGGGGTCACTCATTTAGCTCCAAAGAGCGATGCTACCGCGGATCCATCACAATACCGCCCCATTACTAGTCTTTGTACAATTTACAAGACCTTGACATCCGTTCTGAGCTCCAAGATTACTCAACACATTGTTGATAACAATGTGATATCTGGAGCTCAGAACGGATGTAGGGGCTGGTCAAACGCAACCGTCGGAACTTCTCCGCTGGCTGGATAGACTACAGGAAGGCGTTCGATTCGGTACCTCATACATGGCTCATGAGGGTCCTCGAGCTGTACAAAATTGATAGTGCAGTTCGACACTTCCTCGGGCAATGTATGGGGTGCTGGAGAACGATCCTGAGTTTAGACGGTCAGCGGATGACGGATGCGGATGACCAAATTGATATAAGGCGAGGGATTTTCCAGGGCGATTGCCTGAGTCCAGTTTGGTTTTGCTTGGCCCTGAATCCTCTAAGTACACTCTTGGAGAATTCGGGGACGGGCTTTCAGTTTCGGAGAGGCGGACCACGCTTGCCTCATCTCCTTTACATGGATGAACTGAAGCTTTACGCCCCCACGGCTGACAGATTGGTGGAGCTACTGACGATCACTAACGATTTCAGTGGTTCCGTCAAGATGGAGCTCGGGGTCGATAAGTGTGCGGTCATCCATGTTGAGAAGGGGCATGTCGTGCACTCTGATGGTGTCGATGTCGGCACCAATCATTTGAGGGCACTCTCCGAGGCTGAAACATACCGGTATCTGGGCATGTCACAAACCATCGGTGTGAAGGTGGCAGACGTGAAACAGGGTGTTTGCGAGGAGTTTTATGAACGCCTGAAAAGTGTGCTTAATAGCTACTTGTCAGGCGTTAATAAGATCCGAGCCATTAACTCCTGGGTCATGCCTGTACTGATGTACACATTTGGCGTGCTCAGATGGACTCAGACCGAACTCGACGCTCTGGACAGACGAGTCCGCACGATGATGACCTCTCATCGAATGCATCATCCGAGGTCGTCGGTTATGAGATTGTATATCCCGCGGAAGTGTGGTGGTCGAGGCCTCTTGAGTGCCAAAACCATGCACAACCGTGAGGTATGCAACCTCAGAAACTATTTTTTGACGATGACGGATGATAGTATTCGGGGAGAGGTGGTCGCTAGTGATAAAGGACTGACTCCCTTATCGTTGGCCTCACAGGATTGGCGAACCCCGGAGGTACTTAGCACCTCTGATCGGGAGTCCGTATGGAAAGAGAAGGAGCTGCACGGGAGGTTTTACAAGGTACTTCACGAACCTTTCGTGGACCGTAAAGCCTCCCTCCATTGGCTGCGTTTCGGGGACCTCTCTGGGGAAACCGAAGGTTTTGTCTGTGCAATACAAGACCAGGTTATCAAGACGCGGAACTATCGGAAATACATCCTAAAGGACGGTACCACAGACGTTTGTCGAGCATGTGGCCGTCCCGGAGAGTCACTTAGGCATGTTATTTCCGGTTGTTCGGCTCTTGCTAACACAACCAAGCAGCCAAAATCCTGCATCAGGAGCTCGCTCTGAAATACGGACTCTTGCAACAGAGGCTGCCGTATTACAAGTATCTGCCGGAGCCAATCCTAGAAAACGACCGTGCCAAAATCTATTGGGACCGATCCGTTATCACGGACAGGACTATTCTAGCGAATAAGCCTGATATCGTGGTATGGGATCGGTCGCAGTCGAGGGTATTTCTAGTGGATGTCACTATCCCTCATGACGAGGGTCTCGTGAAAGCCGATACCGAGAAGCGTTGGAAATATCTCGATCTGGCTCACGAGATCACCGACATGTGGGGTGTGACTTCGACAGAAATAATCCCAATTGTTTTGTCCGCGAACGGGTTAATTCCAACCAGCCTCGCGACCAACTTGAGGCGGTTGGATTTCTGTGGCGTGTAGGTTCCAGCACAGATGCAGAAAGTGGTGCTGCTCGATACGGCCCGGATCGTCCGTCGGTTCTTGAACCTGACTCCCTGACCCCGACCGACTGTGCTCTTGTCGGGGAGTACCGCCTCTCCCATTTAAAATTTATATTTTCTTTTTCGGCCATGGGAGAGGCGAGGAACTAAAAGTCATACCCAAAATAATAATATATTTTTATTGAAAAAAGGTACAACAAATTGAGTTTCATACTCCCTAATAAAAAGGGCAAAGCCCTGTAAACTTAGGATAAGTATTTTGCTCAACCCATAAAGTTGGCTCACAATCATTTCAGCTTCTTAAAAAATATGTTTATAAACTAAAAGTTACACAAAAAGAAAGAGATCAACCAATAGCACAAGTTCTCTAAAAGAGAGAACTATAAGTAAATTTTAATTATATTAAATGAAAAACTTAAATTTAATACATGTAGATTGTATGTAATCAATTGCATGCTTTTGCATCCTCAAATGTATGCGTAAGTTAGTATGTATGTGTGTGTGTGTGTTTGAATGTAAGTTTGTGTGTGTGTTTGCAATTGTGTAAAATACAGTCTATTTTGAAAATACTAGGAGTCACCAAATATTTAGCATTGTATTTCTAATAACATCTCAGTCTGATCATAATTTAAAGTAAGTAACCAGGGTAAAAGTTTACATTTACATTCATAACTATTTAAATCTCTTATATCTAGTATTTTATTAATAGAATTATAAAGGTGAGGGCCTAAAAATGAAAAATAGTTTGACCATATTTTGTGTTTAATTTGGGTTTTACAAAAACAATGTCACGTCGCCGTTTGAGATTAAGACGATTTGATGATACATGTTGTTTCAACACTGTCAATAAAATGTACAGCTTTCTTACTGTAAAAACTTCACAAGTAGTTTGTTGATGTACCCTACTCTGTTAATTTTGGGCATGTTGGGGTATGTCAAGTTGGAGATTAGAAGAGATCGCACTCTTATGGTGTATTTATTTAAAATTCTAAGAGGAAATGTTTTCAAACCAACTATACTTTCTATAGTGAGCGTTGAGGTTCCCAATACTACGTTGCGACGACGGCCTGCTCGGCTTTCCGTAGTGCCCTCGTATCGGATAAATCTTTTGCAAGAAAACCCATTACGGCGGGCGATAGCTGCATTGAACCAGCCCGGCTAGTACGAGCGGTGTTTAAACTAGTCATCGCGTGGGATTAAGTACAAGATACAGTGCACGATACTAAGTAGGTGCGTAAGAGATGGCTGCTTTATCCCACGAGATAACTAGTTTAAACACCGCTCGTACTAGCCGGGCAGGTCGATGAGGAGATCGATATTCTGCACTGTCCACTGACTGACTCCACAAAAATAGCACTACGCTATTTATGTTATGCAGTTGATGGTTATACTTGTAGGTTATAAGGAAAGTAGAAATTAAAAAAACTAGGAATGTATTATTTAATTAGAAAGTGAAATATGTGAGAATTAATCGTATTAGGCCATGTCTTTGAAGATTATTTCTATGTAAATAAATAACAATATTATATGATTAACAATATTATGAATGACACTTGTCAAATATCGAATGAAAGAAGGTAATTTCAGCAATATGTTTGCAAAGAGAATATAACGTCTCGGCCAAGACGATCTTTCCTGCTAATCCAAACCGCACTAACACGAAGCGACACCTAAACAAATTTCGATCTTTTATGTGTCAATATTAGAAAAAAGTTTCGGCTGTGATCTTACATCTTTCGGGATTCGGGCAGTCGAATCTTTATCGTACATTTGTAGTAGAAGATATAAGTTGTGTGGTGTTGGCTGGAAATATCACTAAACAGTTCTTTCTTCTCTTCGGGCTTATTGTTAGTTGGGTGATGTGGCTGGAGTCCTATCTATTAATTTCTGTTATTTATTTAATACAATATTAATATATTCCCTACTCAACTTTAAACGTAGCTTAATTAGAATTAGAATGTATTATGTATGTTGAATGTATGAAAGAAGTACAATTTAACATCTAATTTTAAATTTATTAAATTAAAATATCGTTAGTCGCCTCTTACGTACACCCACCGGAAGAAATGGGGTAGTGCTATTCTAAGCCGACACTACACGGTATTGGGTCTTCAAAAGGATTTTTGGGCGATGCGGTTGGAGACCCATCACCAACAACCTTTATTATACCATCTTTTCCCCACTAAATTTTCCAAAAGTGGCTGAGGAATTTTTAATTCCTTAGCTCTGGCTACCCCTTCTAGGGATCTATAGCCGTGAGTATATGTATGTATGTATGTACTATTAAAACAAAGTCTCTGAGAAATCATAGAACTAAGGTGTGAGGTTCTCAACTACTAATATATACCAAATCAATAGATGACCGCCTATCCTACTCCAAATAATATTTAAAATTCAGACGAAGAATAAATACTTGCAATGTATTAACGTAGCATTAAATAGCACTACCCTATTTCTTGCCGTGGGTAATGGCGACTAAGGGTATTGCAGACTTTTAAGTGATTTTGGGCAATGCAATTCGAGACCCATCACCAAAAACATTTATTTTACTATTTTTCTGCACTTAGCTTCCAAAAGTGGCTGAGGAATTTCGTATTCTGAATTTCTGGCTACCTCTTTAGGGATTTATAGCCATGAGTATATGTATGTATATCTACAGATAATTCACATATTCCAGATACAACTTTTTAATCCAGTAAACATAATCTAAGTTTCCAGCATATCACCGACACGATATCTGACATTTCCATACATATAAAATGTGATAGGACCGAGAAAGCTAATGGCATATGTAAAAAAGGATAATAAAATAATAAGCACGTTAAAGCATGAATCCGAAGCGACTGAGATAAAAGTATGTGTTGGCCATGCGACGACGTAGCAGGCGACAAGCGACACCGCCCATTTTCTCTACAGAGACCACTCTCTAAAGAGCTTATTCCATTTGTCTGAATGAAGACGTCTTAGAATCACAGAATCTGAATTCAGACTAGTGGAATAACGTTCAGAACGCTAGGCTTCTGAAAAGTAGACAAATTTGTGTAGTGGAATAACAAGCGTCTGCGGCAATAACTTCGAAGGACGTCTGAATTCAGAAACGACTAAGTGTAATGGAATAAGCTCTTTATTTGTCTGCTCACAAATATCAAAATTAGGAAATTCCATCAAACTAAATAATTTTACTGAGAGAGGAATATAGAAGACTTTTAATTGCATTAAAAAGTCCAAAAGCTCGATATATTTAATAATATATAAAGTGCTGTGTAGTGTCGGCTTAGAATAGTACTAACCCATTTCTTATCGTGGGTGTCCTAAGAGGCGACTCAGGGTATTTGTGCTTATTAAGTCACCAACAAACTTAACTTACAATCCTTTCCCCTCTTAACTTCCAAAAATGACTAAAGAGTTTCAATTCCGAACCTCTGGCTACCCCTTTCTGGGATTTACAGCCGTGAGTATATGAATGTATATGTTGATTAATTCCTGTACACTTTTAATCATAATCGGAAACAAATAACACTTGTCGCACGTCGCGCCCTTCAGTCAATGGCGCTAGAGTTATGAATGAACGGGGTGTCAGGGTGTGAGTTCCTCCCCTCAGCGTAATGTCTCAAAGCTTTGCACATAAATTTGCAGACTAACTTGGCTCGGCTGACATTTTAACAACTTAAGCCTTAAACTTTATGCGTGAAATTGTCAAGGCATATTACTTTGCCAAGGAATATTAACCTACAATTGGTTGATTTTATTTGAACTGAATTATTTTAAAATAAAATATTTCAGCGATAGCGAACAAATAAAAAAATACATAAATAGGCCGACTCCATTTATATCGGTCAAAAATGTAAGTAGTTTTTTCCGTTTATTTTACTATTCTAACTTTTAACAGCATGACTCACATAATATACCACTTAAACATTGAGTTATAACTACTAAGTAATGATAGTTCAATGCCACTTAAAATACAAAAGAACCATCGTTTGTCCTTTCCGTAATTGGCCAAATAATATCACTATAAGTGGAAACGAGAGAAAGAAAAAGCTACAATACGAGGAACTTTACTCAGCGAATACAAATCACAGTACACGATAAATAAGAAACAATAGGTTTGTTTACAATGCCGATAAATAGGAACCGACAGACACAGCATATTTATATATTGGATAATAAATATTATCAGTTTGTAGTCGCTTCTCCGAAAATCTTTCTTTACATACTAGTGGATCGGCCCAGCTTCGCACGGGTAGCGTAGTTTTAAAAAATATCTTTATGGCTCTTTGTGATTTTGAAAGCGCTTTTATGAACTGTTCAGTATCTCCACAAAGAAGCTGATTTTCAAGTTGAGTTGGGAGATTTAAAGTTGAGTAAAACGCTATGAAGTATTTATAACAATCTAAAAACCTACCGCGATGTAGGATGCGTGCGTGCGGCGCCATCTAGTATGTAATATGTAAATTAGTAAAGATTTGGTTTAGGTCGCGTGCGACTATTATTTACATACATACATATGCTCACGCCGTTAGTTCCCATTGGGGTAGGCAGAGACTATCGATCGCCACTTTGTACGATCCTGGCAAACCTCTCTAGCTTCATTCACATCCATCAATCTTTTCATACATGCTCTTTTATTCTTCGTACTTTGGACACCTGCCTTTTTGAGCACATTTTCTATTTGATCTAAATGTGTCCTCCGAGGTCGTCCTCTACTAACATTACCTTCCACATTGGCTCTATATATCTCTTTCACCAATTTACTGTCATCCATCCTCTCTATGTGCCCAAACCATCTCAACATTCCTTTTTCTATCTTTCTTACAATATCATCTTTTACACCACACCTTTCACGAATCACATCATTCCTCACACGATCACGTAACCTTACATTACAAACTTTTCTGGGGGATCTCATTTCTACTGCATTCACTCTGCTTTCATGCTTCTTCTGCTACACCTAATATTCACTGCCATACATAAGCGTAGGAACAAGAACAGCATCATGCACAGCCATTCGGGCCTTTTCGGACACCGATTGACTATTATTTCTCATGTATAATTTTGGTGTTTCTATAAAGATTTCTATGATTCTTTTTCTATTGAGTGATTTCTATGTAACTTTAACCATGCACATGCGGCAGAAGCATAGAAAATAGTAAATTCTCCCGTTTTCCCAAAATTTCACAAAATCCCCCTTTCACTTCTTTGACGAAAAGTATAATATAACCTGCCCAGGACTATGAAGAATAATTGTACCAAGTTTCGTTAAAATCCGTAGTGTAGTTTTTGTTTCCATAAGGATCATACAAACCGACAGACAGACAGACAAAAGTTTTACTGATTGCATTTTTGGCATCAGTATCGATCCCTAATCACCCCCTGATAGTTATTTTGAAAATATATTTTATGTACAGAATTGACTTCTCTACAGATTTATTATAAGTATAGACGTGATTCTTAAGATTTTCTAAATGACCTTTCCTTTTGATTCTCTTCATAATGTTAAAGTCTGTTTGTTAACAATGCTAGAGAGGTTGGTCAGGATCGTACAAAGTAGCGATGCATAAGTCTCTGCCTACCCTGATGGGAAATAATACCGTGAGTATATGTATGTATGTTCGTTACTATTAAAACAATCTACAAGCTAACTTAAGGAACATGAGACATTAAATCTTTCATAGAAGCAACATATACATAAATATACTCACGGCTATAAATCCCTTGAAGGGGTAATTATAAAATTCCTTAGCCACTTTTGGAAGTTGCGTGGGGAAAGGATGGTAAAATAAAGGTTGTTGGTGATGGGTCTCCAACCGCATCGCCCAAAGTCCCGTAAAAGCCCCAATACCGTTAGTCGCCTCTTACGTACACCCACCGGAAGAAATGGGGTAGTGTTATTCGAAGCCGACACTACACAGCAAATTCTATCTGACTCGGTGGCATAGCTTTAGGATATTTTCTTAGAGGCTAGACCGTCGGTTTTGGTGAGACATTCTTTTCTTTCTTCACTAACAATATCTATACTTATAATAAATCTGTAGAGAGGTCAATTCTGTACATGAAATATATTTTCAAAATAACCATCAGGTGGTGATTAGGGATCGATACTGATGCCAAAAATGCAATCAGTAAAATTTTTGTCTGTCTGTCTGTCTTTCTGTCTGTCTGTCTGTCTGTCTGTCTGTCGGTTTGTATGTTCCTTATGGAAACAAAAACTACTCGACGGATTTTAACGAAACTTGGTACAATTAATCTTCATACACCTGCGCAGGTTTTTGTATACTTTCCAGCAGAGTAGTAAAGGGGAATTTTGGGAAATTTTGGGGAAACGGGAGAAGTTACTCCATTTTGAAAGCTTCCGTCGCGTGTGCAGCCTCAATGGTTAAACTTACATAGAAATCATGTGTGACGGAAAGATTCTTCATAAAATTGTCTAAAAAAAAATCTGAGCAGTTTATGTCTATCTTTTACGGTTGAGTCACAATAACACGTGTAATTCCTGATAGCTAAGCAGTTCGGAACATTCAGATTATATTCGTTTACTCTTACGTTTGTAAACTTCTCAGTCATCCCAAATTTAAGGTAACATTATCACCTATTCAATAAAAAAAGAATTATAGAAATCGGTAGATAAACACCGAAATTATACATAAAATAAGCCATCGCGCCCGTGATCAAAACCAAATCTTTACTAATTTACATATAACATACTAGATGGCGCCAGTAGTTACATTCTACATCACGTAATGACTTATTTTTTAGATTGTTATAAATACTTCGTAGCGTTTTATTTCAAAATTTGCTATTAAACGGAAATACTGAACCGTTCATCAAAGCGCATTTAAAATCACCAAACTACACTGTTTAGGGAGTGCTATAAATTTATTAAATTGAAAACATTGCGCTGAATTTCACAATGCTTGAGCAGTGACTGAAGAAAGAAACCTCAGATATTGAAAAAACAACGCTACCCGTGCGAAGCTGGGACGATCCACTAGTTTTAAATAATTACACCAGCATTTAATACATCCTTATGGACTTGTAAGGTACACTGGATAAAAAAAGTATTAGAATAGTGCAAAAATGTATTCTGCGAACCAACTAATGTTATGCATCATCTCCTTCAAAACTTTTTGAATATGGATTGCTTGAGTGCTCGTGTTTTCAAAGTATGTAAAAGGTGTACCGCAATTCCAATTAAAACTATAAAATACCTCTGCTGGATGCAGAGCAGTATCACATAAATTGAAGTTAAACCTTTATTAATATACTAGCAGCCCGTCCCGGCTTCGCTCGGGCATAAATTATCATTAACTCTTGTTTTTTATTTTATTACATGTATTTTTTTTTTTTTTTAAGTTTTAAGCTATATGTTATATTTTTTTGCTGTGTAGTGTCGGCTTAGAATAGCACTACCCCATTTCTTCCGGTGGGTGTACGTAAGAGGCGACTAACGGTTTTGGGGCTTTTGAGGGATTTTTGGGCGATGCGGTTGGAGACCCATCACCAACAACCTTTATTTCACCATCTTTTCCCCACACAACTTCCAAAAGTGGCTGGGGAATTTCTGATTCCTTAGCTCTGGCTACCCCTTCTAGGGATTTATAGCCTTGAGTATATGTATGTATGTATGTTATATTTTTTTGTATTTATATTTAGATATATTTTTTTAATTTTCATAATGAGTAATTACATAACATAACATAAACATTCACGCCGAATATCCCCGAAGGGGTTGGCAGAGGTACTAATACTTCTGAACATCACGTGACTTTGTCACATGGTGTTCAGAGTACCCCTATCACGTGAGTACACTGTCCATGCAAAACGTGGGTACCCTGAGTAATTACATCAAAAGCCATTCAATTTATAGAGTTAGAGCTTCCCTGTAAACAATATTTGACGTTGTTGTATTTTGGGGCAGCAAAATAAATTGATGTTCAGGGGCTACCACCCGCGACAGGCCAACGTACAGTTGACCGTGAGTAAAACAATTCTTTCGCAGGTCAATTTCTACTAATTTGAAGGTTTGGCCTTGGGACTTATTAATTGTTAAAGCAAAAGATGTTTTAACCGGAAATTGTAGCCGTTTAAATGGAATTGGCAGATGAGTTGGGATCATCGGTATCCTCGGTATATGAGCTAATTGACCGGCTGCTGGGCCAGTGATAATAGTCGCTACAATCAAATTTTGCTTTTACTCTTTGATAAGCAGCCCCCCGTACCCCTTCGTGACGCCTGCAACAACTTACTATGCATAGCTAATCGAGCGGAGTTTTATCTATTTTTTTAATTCGAGATAACTTTCGAATGGAATGTTCGAATTGAATAATTCAAAAAGTAATATAAGGGTATTGAAGCAGTCTGAAATAAAATATACGTTTTTTATAAGGATTAGATAGGTACAAATAAAGAGCCTTTTCTAAAGCAGGATTTTAATTTAATTTTTAAATAATTTTATATAATGACGCTTGTTGTGAGATAACTATAATAGTTAGAGACATGCTGTCTGGGCATTTTTTTTAGATAATAATGTGTTCTATAAAATTGTAGTACATAATTTTATTCTATTGTCAATAGTTTTCGCAGCGCACGGGATGTAAGGATTTTTTTGGTATTTCTTTAACACCTTGGGTTACATTTTTGAAGTTTACGTGAGGATCCCTAATTTTTTTGAAAATTAAATATAGCCTATGTCATTCAGGAATAGTGTAACATCAAAACAGTGAAAGAATTTTTCAAATCCGTCCAGTAGTTTTGGAGCCTATTCAATTCAAACAAACAAACAAACAAAAAATCAAACCTTTCCTCTTTATAATATTAGTATAGATAGATAATGTGTATTTTAGCGCGCACACATCGTACATTATGCATATGAGAACACTGACCATATAGCTTGTGAACTACTGAGAAACTGAGAAGAAACAATCATTTTAAATTTTTACACCCTTTGCTATGTCCAACTTTATATTTTTACTGACCTGCAGTCTATGAATATTGGTGTAACATATAACTGAAGTTTTATGACAATAAGAGAAGCGTGACCTATGCAATAGCACAAAACATGGTCCGTTAAGCTCTATGTATGGTAAAGAGAATAATAGTATGAGTAAAATATTTGAATTTAAATAAAGAATAAATAAAGGAAAGAAAAATTTCGACACATGCGGGAATCGAACCCGCGACCTCGGGTATTAGCCCCGACGCTCTGCCAATTGAGCTACCGTGTCAATGGCTGCCAGCGTGAAATTCTTCTATCCTTTGTTTCTTTTACACGTTTAAGTAGTGTTTGCGTTTACTACCTCCGAATTTTTTGCTAATTCGGAAGGCCACTTGTCTACCTTTTCAGATAGAATGCAAATGTTGAAAACGCCTAACTGTCACATAATTTAAACCTGTGTCGAAATTGTTCTTTCCTTTATTTATTCCTTATTTATTAGTAATGATTCCCACATGAGGTTTTCATGAACAAAAAGATTTAAATTAAGTACAACTTTGTCAGATGGGTTTCCTCACTAAGAATCATGATAAATTAACCACACATGACTTTAGAAAAGACAAATTGGTGTAGGCCCGTCCGGGGATTTGTACCCTCATTGTCTGCACGATAAGCGGATTTCTACCCACTGAGCTATCACAGTTGTCTATGAATAAAAGCAAGTCTGCATTCTGTGTTGTCAGTGTTTCGAACTCAATTCTCATAAAATATGGACCAATCAGAGCGAGGCGGGTTCTGGATCACATTAGGATAGTTCACGCGTTCGATTCCCAAAAGATTATAAGCTATTGTGAACTGCTTTGAGGTTTGAATAAACATCATACATATATACTCACGGACATAATTCCCAAAAAGGGGTAGCCAGAGCTAGAAACTCCTCAGCTACATTTGGAAGTTGATAGAGGACAATATGGTAGAAATAAAGTATTGTTAGTGATGGGTCTCCAACTGCGTCGCCTAAACCCACTTAAAAAAACCCACTATTGCTTGATTTTAAAAATGACAGATATACGCCCAATTTCTGAATTGAGTATTAAAGCTGAGAACAAGAACTCGGAGGACTCATTTGGACCAAATAGAGAGTGGGCTCAAAAAGGCAGGTATCCAAAATGACGTGATGACAATGATGACGATGAATTGTGACGACGCTAGAGAGGTTTTTCAGGGTCGTACACAGTGGCGATCGATAGTCTTTGCCTAACCCATTGGGGACTAACGGCATTAATATATAAGTTGTGTAACATTGATTGAAAATAATTTAGTTCGTACAGATTAACTCTGATTTTCATAATGAAGGATAATCTAGCTTATTTGCAGTGGTCTCTTTGTGTGTGTCCATGTTTATGCACATTAACAACGCGTTATTGAAACTATTAGTTGTATAATACTAACCCAAATTTTCTCTTGGGAGTCATAAGAGGCGAATTATGTGTGGCTGTCTTTCCCCACTTACTCGTAATATAGGTTCGTAGATATATTAGAAATGCAATTATTATTGACAGCAAATTATTTAAAAATAACTATAAAAAGCATACTTCTTTTACGATGAGGGAAAACATCGTGAGGAAACCCACATGGCTGAGTTGTACTAAGTCATGTAACAGTGTATTCGTACAAAACGGCGATAGGCCTGCCCCCTATCCTATCACGTGAGTACACTGTCCATGCAAAACGTGGGTACTCTGAACACCAGGTGACAAAGTCACGTGATGTTCAGAAGTATTAGTACCTCTGCCAACCCCTTTGGGGATATTCGGCCTGAACGTTTTTATTTATTATGTTCTTATTATATAAAAAAAGTCAATAACCTATATATTAAACAAAAAAAAACCATATCAGCTCATAAATACATTTAAACTGGCCCAAATCTGCTATAAAAAATTTCATTACCGAGTAAAATAATATAACAACATCGTATACATCAGATTTATTATATTTATTGCGCATTTTGTACGAATAAAAACAATCGTTGAGGAGCAAATCTCCGCCCACGTGATTCTTCGAAGTCAGCGTACTTGTTGCGCACGCGCCGATGCTCGTAATAACTCTTCCGGAACTGATGACGTGTCATGTATCCGTTTGGTGTCAGTGCACACAAATTTATGAATTATACTGTTATAATGTAGTTGATGATATGATTGTGTACGTCATTATAAACTGTATTTGTCCCATAGGGTGCTGGGTTTTCTCTTGATACGATGATTTGGTTCTGCAACGCGCTAATTTAGTACAAGTTGATGTTAGTAGCCTAATACCGTGATCGCAGTCACGATTGACGGCTAAGAGTACCTTCCGATGGATTTTGATCAATTACATACATACATACATACATATACTCACGGCTATAAATCCCTTAACGGGGTAGCAAGAGCTTTGGAATGAGGAATTCCTCAGCCACTTTTGGAAGTTGATTGGGGGAAAGCACATCGCCCAAAAATCACTTAAAAAGCCCCTATACCCTTAGTCGCCTCTTACGATCACCCACGGGTAGAAATGGGGTAGTGTTATTCTAAGCCGACACTACTATTTGATCAATTAGGTAATATGAAATATTGAAACACATTATTACTCTCGAATTAATCGGTGGTCTACTCTTCAGAAGGACATAAATATTATTTTCCGCATTTTTTATGACATTCCAAACCCTACTAAATTTCAAAATTTTAATTTCATATTTGGACAACTTTTTGATGAAAAACGGTGGCGATCGAAGAATGTAATTATCGCTTCGGAATTGTTATTGGTTACATCGGTTAGTAAATAACGTAACTATTATTGTTAAAAACATTTGGATAACATTCGTTTCAGAATGGAAGCAGTCTGTGTAACATACATACATATACACACGGCTATAATTCCCTCGAAAGGGTAGCCAGAGCTAGGGAATCAGAAATTTCTCAGCCACTTATGGAAGTTGCGTGGGGAAAAGAAGGTGAAATAAAGGTTGTTGGTGATGGGTCTCCAACCGCATCGCCCAAAAATCCCTTAAAAGCCCCTATACCGTTAGTCGCCTTTTACGTACACCCACCGGAAGAAATGGAGTAGTGCAATTTTAAGCCGACACTACACAGCAAAGTGTGTGTGACATGAATATATTTTATAAGGAACTAGTTTGCCGCCCCGGCTTCGCACGGATGATTTTAAATACTTTTCACTGCATACCCCTTACGATATTTAGCGTGGTGATATATATCCTATGTCCTTCTCCTGGTTCTAAGCTACCTCCCCATCAATTTTCAGCTTAATCGGTTCAGTCATTCGTGAGATATAAATAGTGTAACTAACACTACTTTTTTATATAATTATAGATATAGATTAGGAGACGTACCGGTGAAATTATAGTTTCCGTTTCGAATAGCCGATCTCCTGAGACCTCCAGGTAGTAAGATTAACTGTCTATTCATCGGACTACGGGGCAGTTGAAATAAAATTGAGATATACAGCGTGTCCCAAAACGATAAACCGGGAGCAGGTAATACGAGGAAATCAAGTCCTAAAAGCTACCAAAGGAATATGAAAACTATGAACTACAGGATAAAAATACAAAAAGTGAAATATTTTTTGTCTTGGGTACACATATAGGTACTTGACCTAGTTATTCAGTTTTATTTTAGTAATGCCTTTGTGAATATTATCTCTGTAAGTTATAGCTTAAAATGTTGTCAACATACAGATAAGATAAAAAAAAAAGATAAAAAATATTTATTTCAAAATAAAAAGAATTGTTCTCTATTTTTTGAACGTCACAAACTTACGTATAAGTTAAATCTTACTCTACTGACTCTACTTCGGATTCGGAAGGTGTATTGTTGCGAGAAGAACCCGTAAGAAACTCAGCAACACACATCTTTTCTTAGTCAAATTACAATATTGGTGTATGTCTGGAAATATCCTGAATAGAGCCCTGGTGACACCAAGCAGTTTCATCTATCTATACTTATAATAAATCTGTAGAGAGGTCAATTCTGTACATGAAATATATTTTCAAAATAACTATCAGGTGGTGATTAGGGATCGATACTGATGCCAAAAATGCAATTAGTAAAATTTTTGTCTGTCTGTCTGTCTGTCTGTCTGTCTGTCTGTCTGTCTGTCTGTCTGTCTGTCGGTTTGTATGTTCCTTATGGAAACAAAAACTACTCGACGGATTTTAACGAAACTTGGTACAATTATTCTCCATACTCCTGGGCAGGTTTTTGTATACTTTCCAGCAGAGTAGTAAAGGGGTATTTTGGGAAATTTTGGGAAAACGGGAGAAATTACTCAATTTTTTAAGCTTCCGTCGTGTGTGCAGCCTTAATGGTTAAACTTACATAGAAATCATGTGTGACGGAAATATTTTTCAAAAAATTATCTAAAAAAAATCCTCAACAGTTTATCTCTATCTTTTACGGTTGACTCACAAAAACACGTGTAATTCCTGATAGCTTAGCAGTTCGGAACATTCTGATAGTATTTGTTTACTCTTACGTTTTAAACCTCTCACTCATCCCTAATTTAAACAAGGTAACATTATTACCTATTCAATAAAAAAAGAATCATAGAAATCGGTAGAGAAACACCGAAATTATACATAAAATAAGCCATCGCGCCCGTGACCAAAACCGAATCGTTACTAATTTACTTATAAAATACTAGATGGCGCCAGTAGTTGCATCCTACAACACTTAATGATATATTTTTAGATTGTTATTAATACTTCATAGCGTTTTATTACAAAATTTGCTATTAAACGGAAAAACTGAACCTGAACGGTTCAGTTTTTCCGTTTAAAGCGCATTCAAAATCACCAAACTACACTGTTTAGGGAGTGCTATAAATTTAATAAATTTAAAACATTGCGCTGAATTTCACAATGCTTGAGCAGTGACTGAAGAAAGAAACCTCAGATATTTAAAAAACAACGCTACCCGTGCGAAGCTGGGACGATCCACTAGTCTATCATACTCGTATAATCATTTAAACTGTAATAAGCTTTTAAATGAAGACTGCGTTTTATAATTACTTTGAATTTCTTTTCTGTTAGATTCAAAATGTCATCAGGTATTTTATTATAAAATTTTACACATAACCCCATAAAAGATGTATTTATTTTTGACAATCTGTAATTTTGAATTGAAATTTTATTATTATCTCTAAGACTTCTAGTATGTCTGTCACAGTTTTTGGAAAATGCTTTCAAATTTTTTCTCACATACATGATGTTTTCATAAATATATTGACATGGCAGTGTCATTATATTTATGGCTTTAAACAATTCTCTAAGGGAATCTCGTGAACCTAAATTATAAATAGCTCTTATTGCTCTTTTCTGTAAAATGAATATTGACCCAACATCAGCAGCTCTGCCCCAGAGTAAAATGCCATAAGACATGATGCTATGAAAATAACTATAGTAAACTAAACGAGCGGTCTGTACATCAGTTAAATGTCTTATCTTTCTAACGGCATAGGCAGCACTGCTTAGCCTGCCAGCTAGCGCGCTAATGTGGGGTCCCCATTGGAGCTTTGAGTCCAGATGTATCCCTAAGAAAACTGCGCTATCCGTAAATGGTAATTTTTCATTATTTAATGTAATTTCATTATCAACACTTTTAACATTTGGTAATGCAAATTTAATACATTTGGTTTTTTTGGCATTTAGTACAAGATTATTTGAAGCAAACCATGTTTGAATTTGGGAAACTGCATTATTTACATCGTCAATATTTTCCGAATTCCTTTTAACGTCAAAAATTAAAGAAGTATCATCAGCAAATAATACTATTTCAGACCTTTTCTCGACCATGAACGGCAAATCATTAATATATACTAGAAACAAAAATGGGCCTAATATAGATCCCTGTGGAACACCCATTTTTACATGAGTTCCAGATGATTTTATTTTATCGATTTGCACTTTTTGTATTCGATCTGAGAAGTAGGACTTTATTAATTTAAGTGCGTCACCTTCGATGCCATAATGTCCCAATTTTATGAATAAAATATTATGATCTGCACAATCAAAAGCTTTTGTAAGATCGCAGAACAAACCGATTGCATCATTCTTAAGTTCCCACGAACCAAAAATATGTTTAATTAGGGCAACGCCTGCGTCAGTGGTAGAGCGGCCTTTCGTGAAACCAAATTGTTTAGGGTGAAACAAATTGTTGGAACTAAAATGCAAGAGCAGTTGATTAAGCATAAGTTTTTCAAATATTTTACTCATAACTGGTAGTATAGATATAGGCCTATAACCTTCAGGATTATTTTTATCACCTCCAGATTTTAGTAAAGGTACAATTTTACTATGTTTCATGAGATCTGGGAAGATACCATTACTTATACATTCATTAAATATTTTCGCTAAATAAGGAGCTATTATTACAATAAAATTATGGCATACTTTTACTGACATACCCCAGATATCCTCAGAATTTTTCAATTTCAGTGATTTAAACACTTTAATGATATTTTCGGGACTGACAACTTTAAAATTAAATATAGATTTACAAATTGCAACGTTTTGTTGCAACAGCTCTTGAGCTAACGTAGCAGATGAATTTAAGTGTTCAGTGGTCTTAAAAGGTATATCAGCAAAATATTTTTCAAAAATACAAGCAATTACATCATTTGAAGTAGTCAAACCTCGATCAGACCGAATACAAAAGTCCTGATCACATGATTTGCTTTTGCCAGTTTGAGTGTTGATAATGTTCCAAACGGTTTTTACTTTATTATCAGATGTTTTAATACGTTGGCTCAAGTATCTTGCTTTAGCCTCCTTACAAACTTTATTAAACATTTTTGAGTATTTTTTTACATATTCTATAAATTCATCATTATGTGAGAACGCTTTTTGATCGTATAAATCAAATAGTATTTCTCTAGATTTATATATGCCTGGTGTTGCCCACTCACTAAATTTAAATTTATTACATATAGTTACATCTTTAATAGTAAATATTTTATTAAATTCGTCTATCAGTACTTTAAAGAAAGTATTATAACTATTATTTGGATTTTTATTTATTGAAGAAGTGGGCAGCTTATAACTGATTAAGTTTATATATTTTTCAACTTTGAAAGCAGTGACACTCCTTTTTTTAACTATAATTTTTCGGTCTGGTGCCTTATGTGGAAAGTTTACAAAAAGACCACTGTGATCAGATTTTAGTTTATTTATTACAGATTTACTTATGAATTCAGCATTTGTAAATACATTATCTAAACATGTTTTGGTTCTAGTAGGTTCCAAGAATAAATTTTCTAAATTAAACGATTGGAATAAACTCATCAACCGTGTTTTCTGAGTACTATCTTTTAAGAGATCTATATTGAAGTCTCCACAAATAATTAATTGTTTTTTACTCTTGAAAATTTTAGTTAATACATCTTCCATTACACTTTCAAATCTTTCATAATTTTGACTATAGGGGGCTCGATATACGCTTACTATAAAGTAGTTTAGTAACTCTATGCAGGATATCTCCACGACTTGCTCAACGCTCAGTTTTACAATATCCTCACGATTTTTACATTTAATACTATTTTTTATAAATATAGCGGAGCCACCACAGGCTTTAGAATTGCGGCAGTAGCTACTAGCTAAGTTGTAATTTTGAAAACCAAATATGAGCTCGCAATTCTTAAGCCAGTGTTCTGAGACACAGAAACAATCAATTTGATATCTTTCTAAAAACAATTCAATTTCTAATTCTTTACAAGAAAACCCCTGAGTATTTTGAAATACTAATTTAAATTGTGGGTCTCCTTGTAAAGCACGGTTTTTAAATATTTTGCCAGAAGAACCTCCTTCCTTGTTTACAATGTTAATATTAATTGAAGGTGACGGCTTAAGGATGACAGGAGGCTCTTCTATTGTCTCACTTAAAAGTTTAAATTATGGTTTCCACCATCACATATTGTAAGTAAGTTTTCCCTTATATTAAATAAGGGAGGGTTCGATATATGATATGCTAATAATTTAGCAATGGTACGTTTTTTATTTAAGGGTATGTATATAGTACCCGATCGTTGTCTTGAATAAGGTATGAACTTATTCACGTCCAGAGTAAAGAAAACGTCGCTTTGACGGCTGGTCATCAATACATAGTATAAAACAAAGTCGCTTTCGCTGTATGTCCGTATGTATGCTTAGATCTTTAAAACTACGCAACGGATTTTGATGCGGTTTTTTTTAATAGATAAAGTGATTCTTAAGAAAGGTTTGTATGTATAATAAATGCATAATATAGTAGAGAAACACTGATAAATTTAAAGATTTCTAATGTGATGTCGTAAATAAGTACGTTTTTTTGCGCTTATATTGCAAACGCTGGCTGAACCCTACGAGATAGACCAAAATAATGTACTACAGTATTGTTCAACTTAAAAAGTTTAACAAAAAAGTCCACGATGGTATATGTCTATCTCTTAGGGATAACCCAGCATAACCATTTTTATTCTTTACTAAAAAATGGTTATTTACGAAGTGATTTTAAACAATACAGCATTAATCCTTATCCAATTAAGTACCTTAAATAAATGGTGCATTTATTATAGATCAATATGCTTTTTACAGCATGTAATTTAAGTGAATATTACCGAAGATATTATAAATTTAAAACGCAGGGTCGTAGTTGTTTGCGCCGGGCGGGGCGCGTGCCTATAAATAGCACGTCGATGGCCGCGCTTGAGGGCTTGATACACCGCCTCCAGGTGATACAGAATAGGTTCATGCGCAAGGCGGTAGGGGCGCCTTGGTATGTTAGGAACTATGATCTCCACAGAGACTTAGGACTCAATACTATCAGGGATCACTTCAAACAAATCTCACGTAGATACTTTGATAGGATCCCCGATCACCCCAACCCCTTACTCCGAGCCTCGCTCGACTACACGATTTCCCCGGACGTCGAGGTCCCAGAGAGACGCCCACGTAGCGTGCTCTTGGATCCCGACGACGACATCACCCGCGAGCTCGAGGCCTCAGGGGCCACCGGCGCTCGCGGTCACACCAACAACTACTATCACTCCCGACACCGACCCCGCCGGCGAGGTCGTAGAACTTAACACTAACTTTAGAGTCACACCAGACTCAACTAGAGTCTATTTTATTTTTATACTCACCCTATTCGACTTAGCTTAGGTACACTCCTTTGCACCGCCAAACAAACGTCAAGGTGACGCCGCATAGGCCGCAGGGCCAGCAGCACCGAACCGGTGGGGTTTTAGTCGGTAAGAGTCCGACATACATATGGGAAAAAAAAGAGCGCTTCGCCTTATAGCACTTTATGATTTGCAGCGATCGCACGCGTTTATCGGAGCTCTATTTATCGAGGAAAATATCAAGAATTAATTAAACTGAATAGAATAAGTATCTTTTGTTGTTGATTATCTTTTAATTTTTATTATTATTGTTATATTAGTAGTATTGTAAGTACATTAGGTTAGATAGGATTAGCTTAAAACCATATTTCTTGGTATTTCTTCCATTAAGACTTTGATTTGAATTTAGAGTTAAGACAATTTAGTATTAGGGCAAGCATTTTCAATTATTGAAAATTATAGTTAAGTTCATAGAAGAACTGAATAGAATAGGTATATTTTGTTGTTGATAATCTTTTGTTTTTAGTCGAACGAATAATAAGTAAATATTTTTTACTCCAGCACTAACCAATAATTAGTGCAATTAGTTCATAATCATACGTATAGTTTCAAGTTGTGAGTTTAATCAAGTACTGAGTACCTAAATAATATATTTCTATCTCGATATCTTTTGCAATGACCATTAATAAATCGCAGGGTCAAACTTTTAACGTTGCAGGATTAGATTTGAGTGTTTTTCACATGGCCAATTATATGTCGCGCTGTCAAGAGTAACGTCTAAGCAAAACATGTTTGTATTGGCTAATGACAAAAAAGCTGTGAACGTTGTGTATAAGGACATTCTGTAGTAGGTATATTTTGCATTGCACCCGTGCGAAGCCGGGGCGGGTCGCTAGTATTAAATATAAAATTATTCAACATATGAATATCATTATTATGCTTACTCATATAATTATATATATATGGTAAGGTACAAAACATATGAATATCATTATCATTATTATGCTTACTCATATAATTATATATATATGGTAAGGTACAAAATATAAACTTACATTTATATTTCTTTTGTATCTCTAAAAGCTGGCTAATGCCTTTCTTCAATATTTTTTTATTTAATCCTATACTACTACCGAATAATATAACAATTGTAGTATACTCGTCATATTCACCCAAAGTAACTTTATCAATAATATAATTAAAGGGAGCACCAGTATAACAATAGTTTGTTACTGTCTGATGTATGTGATCATTTAATATTTCTCCGAAACGTAACCCCATACCATCGGAAAATATTATAGTTTTGCGAACCGGGGTGGTAGTGGTAGGGATGGATTGTTCTTTGTCTGATTGTAACGGCGGAGACATAAAGTTACAAGATTTTCCAGACAATTTATGACAATCCGTCTCTTTTTCTATTAGGTTACTTATATTCATATACTTTTTTTTTACCTCTTCCTGACTAGCAATCATATTTTTTAGTTGGCTATTTAAACTATCGATTTTTTGAATTAAATTTATTTTTTTGTATACATGTTCATTTAAAATGTTTTTTAAAATAACACGGACTTAGTATGTAAGTAAAAGGCGGTACAAGAAAACCAGCTCCCCAGCATTGTCCTTAAAACTTAGATTTATTAAAATTATGAATTTAATTTTCATTCAAAATCATGTGTTTAGTTCCATTTACATACAATATTTTATGGTATTTGGTATTCCCTTTTAGCTTTTCACGACCTGCCCTAGGAACCAATCAAACCGTTACATTCGCTAATGGCTGACCTCAAGGTTCCTATATCAACAGACAGTTATCGTCGTGAAGCTAACTGTATCTGCGGGCGCTCGCAGCATTACGCGGCTGTCCTCGATCGGAGTCACGATTCTGGGAAATGTAGGTTTTGTTTGACGCGCCACGTATGGGGGAAAGCTGTCTATTATGAATACTATGCGGACGTATTAAACAGATTAAGAATCTTGATTTTTTTGATACCTAGGGCCCCAGTTTTGTACCAACATTGTTATATATATATTCACGCGATATTACCGTGTAGTACTGGCTTAAATATCACTACCCCTTTCTACCTCGGGTGTGGTAGGAGGCGACTAACGGTAAGGGGCTTTTTTAAGTGGTTTTGAGTCGATGCGGTTGGAGACCCATCACCAAAACGTCATTTCTATCATCTACTCCCCTATCAACTTCCAAATTGTGGCTGAGGAGTTTCTAGTTACATGACTAAGTGCAACTGAGGTATTGGTGGTTTCGTCATGATGATTTCCCTCAGACTGTTAACAACCATTATAAATTGACTACACATATGAATTTAGAAAAAGTGAAAGAAAGTGCTTCCCAATGAGCTATCGCGGTTCATTTTTTATCCATCTATCTAAACCCATGCTATCAATGTCATATTAGTATAACAGCATATCCCTGTATACCGCTACAGCTTACACCTGTTAAGATCTGGTTGCCCGAGATAATTTTCCTGTGGCTCGGGTTGTCCTATCGGTGCTTAGTACGAACTCGACGGAAGACCGCCTTATATAGAAATATTCTATTTCGAGAAGTTTTTCTAACTGGTTCGATGCGGTTATTCGAGTTTTTACGGGATTCTTGACTATCCGATGTGATAGTTCATGCAGGTTGTATAGTACGGTGTAAATATTATGTTATCATTCCGATGCACTTCATGTATTATATTGTGACATAGGTTAATATATCATCCTGCAGAAAAAAAACACCTTTGAGAAAAATAGTTTTGGAATCGGTTCACTAAACCCATTTTTATCAAAACTTTCAAGTTTGGCGTCATTACAAAAGGAGTATATCCTTGTTCAAATAGTTCAAAATTCAACCCAGCTTTCACTATCAATATATCAATTATTAAATGTTGTAAGTGGTGTCGTAATATATATTTAAACATGCTATGTAAATGTGTAATATTGATTTGTCAAAAGTAAATTATGCAATAGAAGTACATACGCCGTTAGTTCCCATTGGGGTAGGCAGAGGTCAACGTCATCATTATTTTAATTTTATTGGATATCTTCTCACTCTTCAAATGTTCTTTGAATCTTTCTGTGATTTATTTTTAATAGTCACACGGCCTCTTTCTGATTTAATTGAATTTCCCTAAAATCCAGACAATTTAAAATTTTAATCAAATCTATTAAAAGTTCCCATCACATATTTAACACTTATAGCACTATTGAGTTTTTATGTTTTAAACAAATTAACTTTGAAATGAAAACAAATTTAAAATCCCTCCCGAGTAAAATAAATTAGTGTCTGAGAAATTCGCACCGCTTCGTCTGAATTTGTAACCGCAGTTGCTTATCTCGTCTTTGCTGGTTGAAGTCACGTGGGAATGGGAATTAATCTGTTTTTTTTTTTGTAGTCACTTCCATTTTTGTTGCTTCTATATAATCAAGTAAAAACACAAAAAATAAGATAAAACGTAAACCATATCACGTGAGTACACTGTCCAAGCAAACGTGGGTACCCTGAACACCAGGTGACAATTTCACGTGATGTTAGTAGAGGACGACCACGGAGAACACACTTGGACCAAATTGAGAGTGTGCTCAAAAAGGCTGGCGTCCGAAGTATGAAGAATAAAAGAGCATGTATGAAAAGAAGCTAGAGAGGTTTGTCAGGATCGTGCGAAGTGGCGATCAATAGTCTCTGCCTACCCCAATGGGAACTAATGGCGTGAGTATATGCATGTATGTATGTTCAGTACTAGTACCTGCTAACCCCTTGATAAACGGCATGAACGTTTAAGTTTACATAAAAAATA
Organism: Bedellia somnulentella; assembly: GCA_963576735.1. Taxonomy (NCBI): domain Eukaryota; kingdom Metazoa; phylum Arthropoda; class Insecta; order Lepidoptera; family Bedelliidae; genus Bedellia; species Bedellia somnulentella. The sequence goes on from OY755173.1 coordinate 887,847, forward strand.
TAAGATGCCAGTCAAGCCAAAATTAGGTTCTAATTCTATTCTGGAACTATGAAGAAATGACTCTTTACAATGTCTTTTGTCATAAATTGAATGAAGTAGTAGAAGTAAAAGTTTAATTTTAAATGAGCAAAATAACTTATCCAGTGTATTCAACATAATTGAACAAATTACTGTCGACTTCTGTTACAATATCAGAGGTCAATGATCCGTGAATTATTTCAGTGACTCGCTTCATAAATATGGTCTTAAAAATAGACATCTCTGTGTCATTGTGCTAAATTAGCAATTTTTAGTCTCAAGACTGAAGTGTGTAAGTGTTTCATTGAGCGATCATTTTCTGTAGAACTGTCTACGATGAGATTAATACTTTTTGTTTATAGGTTTTAGTTTCGGTCACTTTCATCATTTCGCTAGTGATAGCCAGGGGCCAGAAGCGGCTGATTTGTAAAACACTTGAAACCTATCCCCATTTATAAGGGAAACCCTATAGAAGAAAAAAGGGTTGTAAAATAAATTTATGGATCTTACCCATAAAATAAAGGACATTTCTATTTAAAAATCTTATTAAAATCTCTTTTTGATGATAAAATGCGAAAGATGGGTAGTTGCTATTAAATTATTTTAAATAAAATGAATGAATACAAGTATTAAGATAAAAAATCTTCTAAATCATTAATGTTTAGATAAACTCCCAGCTATGAATCCCTAGAAGATGTAGCCAGATATAAAAAAAATATAAAAAAAATTGCCACTTTTGGAAGTTTAGTAGGGAAAAGATTAACTCATATCATCCTAGTGTTCCATTTTTCAAACAGTTACTTTTTTATTTTTTCACTCTAATTTTGAATGTGTTTCTAAAATTTTGCTTTTATGTTGTTATTACCGACACTTCTAGCTGTCGATTCAATAAATATACATTTCACTTCGCGCGGTTTTATCAATCTACAAAACAATATTTATCTGGAAGTTTGGAGTGAAATTTATGACGAACAAAAAAACGTAAGTAATTATAATACATAAATAATACTACTGATAAATTTACACACATGCTATAGTATTGTTATATCATATCATAATACGTGCTTAGAAAAAAAATTACTTTTTTGTAAGAAATTGCAACTGTTTGCAATTGGTTTATGACACAAAAATAAAACAACAAAATGTTCCAAGTGGAAGTGGAGTGTTGCTTTACATATCAAGTGTTCTATATTTTTTATTCTCAATAACATCTAATTATATAATGTTTTCACGTTCATGCTAGTTAACCATGTTTTTAACTCAGAAAAATAAAAATAATGTAAATACAATTATCTTATTTCTCATTAAAACTAAACAAGATTTTACATGTATGTATATTCCTAATGTTCCATCATTGGAATGGTTAAAAAACATAATAACCTTCTGTTACGAAATTTTTTTTTACTCACAATTCACATTGTACATCTATAAAGGTGCTCCGATACAATTTTCATAAACATTGAACATGTTTTACTATTGTTGGGAAGATACGAGTTAATAGAATAAAGGTTGTTGGTGATAGGTGTCCAACCGCATCTTCTATTTTCCATTAATTGAAAATTTTTCAAGAACTTTTCTCCTTATTTATATTATCAGTTATAATTATAATAGTCATCAGAACTTACTAAATATTTTGCAAAACGCAAGACCGACTAATGTATTCGCAAAGCAACAAGTAAAAGAATAAAGTTCGGAATTAACTTGATTAAGTATTCATGCCTTTTCTTGAGTGCGGCGAAAGTGTTATTTTAGATTGTAGAATACCAGACGATCGCGCGTTCAGGCTGCACAGTGGAGTATTCCGACCATTATGTAAAATATTTTATAAGACACCAAATTTTAAACATTTCAAAAGAATATATTGAATGTCTTAAAAGTGCCTATTAATGTTATAAACCAACAGAAGACATTGCTCTAGAACCAACGGTCGTTGGGTTTGAAGGTTTTGGAGAAAGCAGACATGTTCCGACTCAGTACGCTTAAGCCTCCCACCGTTTAAACCGATCGATGGAAAAGAACGATGCAGGAGTACTCGTTGTAGATAACTGAAGGAGGGGCCTTTGTCCAGCAGTAAACGTTTTATTGGCTGAATGATGATGATATAAACAGACTGGTTTTGTTTTTTTTATACATATACTCACGGCTATAAATCCGTAATAGGGGTAGTCAGAGCTAAGGAATTAGTTTTTTTTTATGTATGGTAGATATGAAAGGGCTGCAGTCTAAAATTTGCACCATTTTCTTCGACAACTCCTTAATATCGATCTTTTACTAGCTTACTCCTATATAAGTTGGGAAAAAACTTATGGCAAAACAAGGTATATGTCAATTATCTAAATTCCATAAATACTAGTGTAACAGAATATTGGAATAAAGTTTTGAGATAATATATGTTTCCGTACTCTATGCTATATTCCTTCAGCAGTATAACGTAAAACTATGCAAGTACAAAAGAAAAATTATAGAAAATACTTGTAAATCGATAATTAGTTTATTGTAATTATGACAACCGTGTCTGTGAAAATAACCCAGTGTGCACTGCCACTGTACTCTCGGCTCGGTTAATTGAATAACTTGACGCTAGCTCGGGCTAGACAGTCATTCCGCGCTGAATATCTTCTACACTTTGTTCATTCTAATGCATTATTTAGTTCTGAATTCAGTTTACACTTAATCTTGGAAGCTTTAGAAGACTACGAGTAATAAGACACAAGATTTCTAAATTTTTGCCGTGTAGTGTCGGCTTAGATTGCCGTGTAGTGTCGGCTTAGAATATCACTACCCCGTTTCTACCCGTGGGTGATCGTAAGAGGCGACTAAGGTTATAGAGGCTTTTTAAGTGATTTTTGGGCAATGTGGTTGGGGACCCGTCACCGAAAACATTTATTATTACCATACTTTCCCCAATCAACTTCCAAAAGTGGCTGAGGTATTTCTCATCCCAAAGCTCTGGCTACCCCGTTAAGGGATTTATAGCCTTGAGTACGTATGTATGTATTTCTAGATTTATCTCTAAAATGTTAGCAGCGGAACAAAATCTCTGTTTAAAGAACTTTGTTTTTGATGCACGGAAAGTTTTCGAGGAATCTATGCTATCGGTTCCAAACTTGGTAATAAAATGAAGTATCCGTTCTAAAGTCGAAGCGCGTCTTTGGACGTGGGTTTATATTCAGAAGAAAAACTCGGAATGAATATGCCAGAATTGGAGAAAAATAAGGGCCATCCTGGGCTTTAGCATTACATTATATTTCAACTAGAAAAGGTAACGTCACCTAGCGACGGGTAGACTAAATTATGTGATAGTTAGGCGTTCTCATCATTTGCATTCTATCTGAAAGGGTAGACAAATAGTCATCCGAAATTGTAATGAATTCGGAGGCGGGAAACGCAAACACTACTTAAAAGTGTAGAACAAACAAAGGATAGAAGAATTGGAAGCCATTGACACGGTAGCTCAATTGGCAGAGCGACGGGAGTGTATACCCAGAGGTCTCGGGTTCGATCCCCGCCGGTGTCATAATTTTTCTTTCCTTTATTTATTATGTTTGCACTGCTTATGGTTTTGTATATTTTATGATAATGTCAATCATTGGGCTCTTGTTGAACCCTATCCAGTACTGTTTTGATACGTAAAAGGTGCCTATAAGATCAAATTATTCCTAATACATAGTATATACAATTCGCTTTTAAATAGTTTTGTATATATTAGTATAAAATATAAGTTATTATTTTACACAATATAAAAAATATTTAAAAGGATTGTATTGACATAGGTATGATAAAACATTTTGTATATTTTTCCCCATTTTGCTGCAAAACCTATATACAGACTAACTACACTAAACTACCTTTCAAATCGCAGGGGAATATGAAAGTCTTAAATATTAAAGCTTATGTTTCCGCCCTTTACTCGCTTTCATTAATAACAACCTTTGTCTCCGAAGACGGCTCTAAATGAAGCCATTTCCTTCGTGATTTATTTAACTGTCAAGGTAATTTAAATATTAAATTATGAATTTTAAACGTAACGATAAGGTGCCTAAACCTAATTTAGCAGATGCTTATTCCGAAATAAATGCTGTGTAGTGTCGGCTTAGAATAGCACTACCCCATTTCTTTCGGCGGGTGTACGTAAGAGGTAAATAACGATATTAGGGCTTTTAAGGGATTATTGGGCGATGAGGTTGGAGACCAATCACCGACAACCTTTATTTTACCATCTTTTCCCCACTTAACTTTCCAAAAATGGCTGAGGAATTTCTAATTCCTTAGCTCTGGCTACCCCAACTAGGGATTTATAGCCGTGAGTATATGTATGTATGTATGTTATTCCTAAATGAAATGCATGTTACAATTATGAAATAAAAACACACAATATTATTTTGTTTTTAAATTGTATGTTTATTAAAACAATAAAGTATTTTTGTTTTTCTTAAGTCCTCAATAATAAAATAATCTTGCGTTTAATTAAGTTAATTTTTAATGTTCAAATAATATACAGCGGAATAAAAATATAACTTTTAATACCAGTTGAATAACCATAATTTAAACTAACCAATTGTATAAAAAATGCTTTTGAATAATTTCAGTTATTTTAAACATTAATCTACGATCATAAAATAATGTCGGAGGGGAAAAAAGACGGGTAAAGGGTTTCAGTAACTTGTTACAACGGTACCAAAATATAGCGATTTCGTTTAGTATTCTGCACATCGTAAGGTCTAATTGAATGTTGGACCAGAATTTTAACTATCGCGACTCCGTAGCATTTCCGTCTACGCTGGAAAAAAATATTGTCTTTGCTACGACGTAGACGTTTTTACAACGCAATTTAATCGAGTAAATAAACGTTCGTTGGTTTTTGTATTTTAAATATTAGGATTCAAACGGTTTTCTACTCATAGTATGGGTATTACCTGCTTACTTTTACTCACGCCCATTATTTCCATTGGGGATGGCCGAGACCATCGATATCGCCATTTTGCATGATCCAGTCAAAGCTCTCTTGCTTTAGCCACATTCATTATTCTTCTCATGGGCACTCTCTTATTCCTTTTCACTTCTGTTGTTTGTCTAACAATAACGTATTGAATGGGTATTAAAATAAATAATTACTTATAATATTGTTAACGGTGAGGGAAAACATCGTGAGGAAACCCACATGGCTGAGTTGTACTTAGTCATGTGACAGTGTATTCGTACAAAACGGCGATAGGCCTGCCCCCTACCACGTGAGTACACTGTCCATGCAAAACGTGGGTACTCTGAACACCAGGTGACAAAGTCACGTGATGTTGAGAAGTAATAGTACCTCTGCCAACCCCTTCGGGGATATTCGGCGTGAACGTTTATGTTTATGTGTATACATATAATACATATACATAATATATAGACATCTTAGATCATAATATCTATTGTCTTAGACGGAAACGTTTTAACATCTTAATAATTAACATTTTGATTTTATATTATTAATATTTATTATATTTCACCTTTGATTTCAAGTGGTCTAACTATGCAAAACATTGTAACAATCAAATAACGATTCGACTAGAGAAAGTAATATTAATATACAATTTCTATTTTTGGGCTCATCTTAATTTACATCGAAAGTATATTCATTTACCAATTTAAACAGTAATTAAGCAAACATAACAAATCAAACGTCAACATCAATTAGGGAAGGCAAAGTTACGAAAACGAGCTGTTAAGTATATTTGTAATTAAAATTTAATTTGGATTCCAGTAACTGTTCAAATAGGTACTGAAAAACATTAATTTTAAAGTAAGTGCTCTATAAATAAACTGAGTAAAGCTTGCTAGTAAAATTATATTTCGTGAAGGCAATGATCCGGTGGTTGGGAGGCTTAATAGCACGACCTGGAGATACAAGTTTGAATCCCAGTATGAGAAAATGTTGTTTGTAATAAATTATTAAACTTATAGTGCTTTAAAAGTTAGCCAAGTTGGTCTATAGCGGGCTCGATTCCCGCTAAGTTAGTAATCGTTAGTGTGATGAAAAGACATCTAATTTTTCTTAATCTTGGTTGTTATTTATATGTGTATTATATGATATTCCAAGTATTTGATAGACTTATATCGTAAGCCTGGATGTACTACTGTTTTATGAAGTAGCTAATGAAGGACAACATTCCAAAGACTGGAAAGAAAGTCAGAACTTACTTCAGAAGTGGGACTGGACCGGACATGTTTGCCGCATACACCCCACCAAACGTGAACCAAATTATCCACCGAATGGGTACCCACAGATGGATACCGAAGTAGAGGAAGGCCAAGAAGTTTACAGCAGGACGATATGAACAGATTCTTGCCGGAACACACTGGATAGGAAATAGTGGTCCAAAAGGGGGAAACCTTTGCTCAGCATTAAGTGGCAGCCAGGGCTGTATAAAAAATATTTTATTATTGAATATATCATCGAGTTATATTGCCGGAACATAAATCATTATTAAATTAACTTCAGGGTTAAATAGACAAATAGGATTCAACATATATAATTTATTAATTCGGTCCGCGTAATGAGATCCCTAACTTTTGTTTGACTTTCGAGAAAACCTTTTCATTGTTATTAAGATTGAACCAAATTAATGAATTTTGATCCATTAAGTGATTTGAGAGTTGATTGATCATCATCATCATCAGCCTGTAGACATCCACTGCTGGGCATAGGCCTCCCCCAATGTTCTCCACAACGACCGGTCCTGTGCTGCCCTCATCCATCGGCTTCCCGCGACCTTGACCAAGACGTCGGCCCACCTTGTGGGAGGCCTACCCACACTGCGTCGTCCAGTACGTTGCCGCCACTCCAGAACCTTCGAGCCCCAACGGCCATCGGTTCTGCGTGCAATATGCCCTACCCATTGCCACTTCAGTTTTGCAATTTATCGGGCTATGTCAGTGACCCCGGTTTTCCTACGGATTTCTTCGTTGCGTTGTTGTTTTGATGTGAGATGATTACTTAGTAATAAATCCATTTAATGTAAATGCCGTGTAGTGTCGGCTTGGAATAGCACTACCCCGTTTCTACCGATGGATGTACGTAAGAGCTGACTAACGGTATTGGGGCTTTTAAGGGATTTTCGGGCGATGCGGCTGGAGACCCATCACCAACAACCTTTACTTTACCATCCTTTTCCCACTCAATTTTCCAAAAGTGGCTAAGAAATTTCTAATTCCTTAGCTCTGGCTACCCCTTCTAGGGATTTATAGCCGTGAGTATATGTTATGTTATGTTAAATCCATTTAATTAAATAATTACACTGCCAACCCGCAATTGGCTAGCGTGGTGGACTATAACGTCGACATCATTGGATTATGGCCAAATCACCCTATACCCCTGTATAACCTCGGGAAGGCTCGAGCCCCTTGGTGGAGACATGTATGGGCTGTGAGAAGTTGTATTAAATAGTAAGTATTAGTATTGACTTATAGCACTACAAGTTTTTTTTCTGGATGTCTTCCCAGGAAACTTAAGGTTTGAGTATTTAAAAAAGATATTTGGCAGTAAGGCATACTGCCTACTGAAAACCGAAATAAAAACACAATACCAAATTATTTTTTAACATGATGTCATACCTCAATCTTCAAGTGTCTGGAGTGAATTCTGATTCCAAGGTGCTGACTACCACTTTTTGAGATTTATAGCCGCGCTAATATGTCCTAATACCCTTAGTAGCCTTTTACAACACACTTAAGGGTATCGGGACTTTTAATTGGATTTTTGGGCGATGCGGTTGGAGACCCATCACCAAAAACCTTTATTTTACCGCCCTTTCCCCACTCAACTCCCATAAGTGGCTGAGGAATTAATAATTCCTTGGCTCTGACTACCCCTTCTAGGGAATTATAGCCGTGAGTATTATGTATGTATGTATGCTCATAGGCAGATACATATTAGCAGAATATGATATCGTATTTTTAACAAATTTGAAATGATCCAGAACTGTAAATTTCATAAGTTCTCTGGTTTAGGAAAGCATACCTTGGATTGCACATATAATTTCGAGAGATATATTGGCTTTGGCTCCGAAAGTTATACTCTAACTGCTCAGTTAACAAAGGTTCGTAGACTCTCGTAATTTTTAAACTTAACAAGGTGGCGGGCAGTGCGGTTGGAATCGTTTTCGCGGTGAGAGCTGCTGGCGTCAGCACAAAATACAAAATAAATGGCTTGGAAGCGTTTCGTAAGACATGCTTATTCTGTAGTCTCAGCTTAAAATAGCGCTATCTTATACTTTTATAACATGGGTGTCGTATGAAGCTACTAATAGTGCGTAGTGTTTTGAATGACATTTTTTTACGCGGCTGGAGACCGATTACTATTACGAAGGATAGTTTACATATTTGCTGCTTTTTTCCAAGTTCATAAAATCACTGTACAACCTAGTTTTGGGGTTTATAGGCGTGAGCATATACTAACGTAAGCAGGTTTCTATGTAGCTGTGTAATGTCAGCTTGGAACAGCACCACTCCACTTCTTCCCATGGTTGTTCGTAAGAGGCGACGATCTATTACCAACCACCTTTAGTTTACAATCTTTTGCCCACTCAACTTCCAGAAATTGCTAAGGAATTTCTTACTCGGAAACTCTGGTTACCCCTTTGAGATGTTTGCAGCTGTGAGTTTATGTATGTAGATATAATGTAGTTTGACATATTTAAAACAGAAATATATAGTTTAAAAACATGAAAACCATGCTTTGAGACACGTGAACTAAATAGTGAAAAAAAGGTATTAAAAACATTTGTATAACCAACTTAACATTCTCCTGAAAGCATTTAAAAAGCCTTTTTCGTGAACAACTATGTTTTAGACTTGCTAGAGCTCCAACTTGCATGTTCATATTCCAAGTTCAATATCTAAAATGTATTAAATGTAAATTCATGCATGAAAACCTTCGCAAAGAAATAAACGTTACTACTTATTCTTGTACTCAAATGAAAGAGCTGAAGGAAAAATCTATAAATCCATTATGTCCTGTGAGGGCAAACAAACGTGAGGAAACCCACATGGCTGGGTTGTACTCAGTCATGTGAGACTTTATTTGAACAAAATCATTAATAGACTTCTAGCCTTCTATCAATGATGTTAAAGCACTGTCGACGCAAAACGTAGGCAGGCAGTCTAAATATCACGTGATATTCAGAAGTATTAGTACCTCTGCCAACCCTACGAGGATTACGGCGTAATTTAGTTCGAGTATGAGCTTATAGAAAACAAATTGAGGTTATCGATCTGTTTAGTTAGATGTTCCAATAAATTGCTTTTATTTACCAATAAATATTAGCTATTGAGAACGATATTAAAGTTTATTGCAAGAATAACAGACGTTGCATACTGAAATATTTACTTGTTACAGTATCTACTTTAGATTAATATCTCAACTAAATGTGATGAAACCATTGATAGTTTATCAATTGTCGAGTACATACATAAAGTGTAGCAGTAGGCTTAGAAAAGCACTTCCCTATTTTTTCCCGTGGATATTTGATAGTTGCGGCTAAGGGAATTTATAGTCGTGAGTATATGTAGATATGTATACATAATGCTCGTGTCCATAGTTCTCATTTGGGGTAGGCAGAGGCTATCGATGGCCGCTTTGTACGATCATGACCAACCTCTCGAGCACCGTTTACATTTAATTCTTTTCATGGTTTTCCTTTTGTTCTTCACACTTCGGACGCCTACCTTTTTGATGATATTGTCCATTATATCTTAGTATGTGGTTTAAAGGAACCAAATTATGGAAATAATATGTTTTTTAACACGCTTTTATTAGGTCGACCTGTATGTATGTAACTATGTAATCAAATCTAAGAAAACTTATTTAACCGTCTTCTAAAGGTCATAGCGTTATGAAAATTGGCAGTTGTATGTGATTTCGATGACAATACAATAATATGGTACTGTCGAGCTGATCTGATGATGGAGCCGGAAGATATGAACTGGAACTTCATGATGGATGATCGTATCATAGCCGTGTTTGGACTTGTTAAAAAGGTCTTGTAATGAACGTTGACCATGATTAGGTTTCAAGGTCTGATGATGAAGCCGGAATATAGGCACTAGCATTCCATGATGAAATATCGTATCATAGCCGTGTTTGGACTTGTTAGAAAGGTCTTGTAATGAACCTTAACCACGATTAGGTTTCAAGGTCTGAATACAATAATATGGTACTGTCGAGCTCATCTGATGATGGAGCGGGAAGATGTTAACTGGAACTTGATGATGGATGATCGTATTATAGCCGTATTTAGACTTGTTAGAAAGGTCTTGTAATGAACCTTAACCACGATTAGGTTTCAAGGTCTGAATACAATAATATGGTACTGTCGAGCTCATCTGATGATGGAGCCGGAAGATATTAACTGGAACTTAATGATGGATGTATTATAGCCGTATTTGGACTTGTTAGAAAGGTCTTGTAATGAACTTTGACCACGAAATGAACTTTGACCACGATTAGGTTTCAAGGTCTGAATACAATAATATGGTACTATCGAACTGATCTGATGATGGAGCCGGAAGATTTGAACTGGAACTTCATTATGAAAATTAGCATACGGTGTATCGTTACCAACCCATAACGTCCCACTGCTGGGCACGGGTCTCTTCCGTGAGGAAGGTATTAGCCATACTTCACCACGGGGGCCAGCCGGGTTGGTGGAGGTTTGTAAGGCTAGTGGTCACCTTACCGTTAGATGTTATCAAGCCGCCCGTTTGGGTCTCTGACAAAGCTTGACGACTGCTATCTTACGATAACAAAATATGTCATTAGCAAAAACTAAAAAGCATAAAATAAATTAATAGTTTAAAAAACACTAAAAAACACGCTTTTATAAGTGCACTAAAAAGTCAAAAATAAATTATACGGGTCGTTCAAGTTGTCTTTATTTCTAGGCTGAAGTGTGAACTATGTGCTTTTAATTATAATAATTGATTGTAAAAGCGTGGGGCGTTGGAAAAAGATCAATTTTTTGTTTACCTTGCTAAGAAATCAAGTTAAGCGATGTTTCGGGAAGCAGGTTACAGGGATTGGCACTCTAACTAGAGTTGCAGCACCACTAGTTGGAGGCTCTATATTAAACTGTCTGTTCAAAGTACTAGTCAACAGTGGCAAAATGTAGAGTTCTTGTTCGTGTATTTGTTTACAAGAAAGTTTTTTTGCTCCAGCGCCCCACGCTTTTACAATCAAATATTATAATTAAAAGCACATAGTTTACACTTCAGCCCAGAAATAGAGACAACTTGAACGACCCGTATAATTTATTTTTGACTTTTTAGTGCCCTTATAAAAGCGTGTTTTTTAGTGTTTTTTAAACTATTAATTTATCTTTATTCCCCTCCATAAAATACGTTTCACGGCATGCATGCACTCAATCTCACCAAAGGTCCACCCTGACCTTCAAAGACCTGGCACCTGTTCAACCAATTAGCCAGTCCCCGTCATCCAATCTCACCCATACATCATACTTTATACATTACAAACCTACATTTCCCAAGACGCATTTATATGTACGGAAATAGTTTTATTGATCTGAAATCGCAACCGCCGAATGGCGCAGTTTCGACAATGTTTGTGGTTATTTTATGACTTCCAGTTCGACAAGTTATAGTAATGCATAAGATCAAAAATAAGCCCTTTTCCGCTATATCGAGGTTAGTTTTGGTTCAGAAACTATATATAAGAAGCAAGTCACTTCCACTTGACCACGGACGTCGTCAAAATAAATATATACTTACTTACCTACTTTAGTACTTACTTGAATTATTTTCGAGCACGTCATTTAACATGAGTTAGATGTCTAGTCTAAGGCTTTTTTATTGGCGAAGTGTGTATTAAAAACATTTGTATAATCAACTTAACATTCTCCTGAAAGCATTTAAAAAGCTTTTTTCGCGAACAACTATGTTTAATACTTGCTAGAGCTCCAGCTTGCATGTTGATATTCCAAGTTCAATATCAATATAAATGTAAAATCTTGCATGAAAACTTTCCCAAATGAAAAAGCTGAAGGAAATATCTGTTAATGCATTATGTCTTTATACGTATACTCACGCCATTATTTCACATTTGGGTAGGCAGAGACTATTGATCGCCACTTTGTACGATCCTGGCAAACCTCTCTATTTTTGTTCACATCTATCAATATTTTCATATTTTCTCTTTTATTTCTTTATACTTGATGATATACGTACTACATACATACATACATATACTCACGGCTATAAATTCCTATAAGGGGTAGCCAGAGCTAAGGAATTAGAAATTCCTCAGCCCCTTTTGGAAAGTTTAGTGAAGAAAAGATGGTAAAATAAAGGTTGTTGGTGATGGGTCTCCAACCGCATCGCCCAAGAATCCCTTATAAGCCCCAATACCGTTAGTCGCCTCTTACGTACATCCACCGGAAGAAATGGGGTAGTGTTATTCTAAGCCGACACTACACAGCACTATATACTATATACGTACTCTACAATTGATAATCGATAAATTGTATCAGCACATTGAGATATTAATATTTGTAATAAAATGATTTTATAGTTGACCCTAAATATAAGCTTCTGAAATGCCGATGTTATATATTATATTTAACACCGATTAATTTTCATGTAAATATTTACGTTGTTCGCCCTTAACTCTAACGAGGAAGCGTTGAAAATAACTATGAAGTAGAATCACTCACCAGGAATACACAGAAAGAGATAATGATATGATGATGATGATAATAAGTTATTAATACCACTACTAAATCTATACTTAACTGACCCTAACTGACTTATCACCAACAACCTTTATTTTACCATCTTTTCCCGACTCAACTTCCAAAAGTGGCTGAGGATTTTTTAACTCCTTAGCTCTGGTTACCCTTTCTAGGGATTTATGGCCGTGAGTGTTTGTGTGTACATATTTAAAACAACATAATCTTATAAAGTATACTGTGTTTTGCTATGTAGTGTCGGCTTAGAATAGCACCACCCCATTTCTTCCGGTGGGTGTACGTAAAAAGCGAGCGACTAACGGTATTGGGGCTTTTAATGGATTTCTGGGCGATGCGGTTGGAGACCCATCACCAAGAACCTTTATTTCACCATCTATTCCCCATGCACCTTCCAAAAGTGGCTGAGGAATTTCTAATTCCTTAGCTCTGACTACCCCTTTCTTGGGATTTATAGCCGTGAGTATGTGTATGTATTTATGTATGTATACTGTGTTTTACCAGATTAAGACTGAAATGTTACTCACATACAGGAATGTTAATGGAAGCGCGCTGTATCGAGCAAACATGATATAAAAATACATATTTGTTATTCTGAACCGGAATGTGTGTCAGTAGAATGATGTTTCGAGTTGTGAGACGTAGGGAAATATACGTGAATGAAATAGATTTTATTGTACAACTATTTTAAACATACTGAAGACCTTGTAGTTTAGTGTGCTAGGGCTCGACCTCAAATATGAAAACCATAGGTCAAATTCTAAATTAGGACTGAACACATGCATACATATACTCACGACTATAAATATCCCTAAAAAAGGTAGCCAGAGCTTCAGGATACTAATTCCTCAGCCTCTTTTAAAAGTTAATTGAGGAAAAGATTGTAAAATAAGGGTACTTGATGATGGATCTTCCAGCCCCATCACCCAAAAATCAGATACTTAATCACTCACTTAGAGCCCTAAAACCCTTAGTCGCCTCTTTCGAATACCCACGGACAGAAATAGGAAAAGTTATTCTAAGCCAACACTACGCAAACACCTCAGTGTATTTTCCCAAATAAAATGATAAGATTATGAAAAACCGTTTTTAATTGTTCGAAAAACATCTATAAAAACACTATATGGACGATTTTATTTAAAAGTTATCCTAGTAGAAGTACTAAATTATACATACATACATATACTCACGGCTATAAATCCCTTAACGGGGTAGCCAGAGCTTTGGAATGAGAAGTTTCTCAGCCACTTTTGGAAGTTGATTGGGGGAAAGATGGTAATAATAAATGTTTGGTGACGGGTCTCCAACCACATCGCCCAAAAATAACTTAAAAAGCCCCTATACCCTTAGTCGCCTCTTACGATCCCCCACGGGTACAAATAGGGTAGTGTTATTCTAAGCCGACACTACACGGCAAAACTACTTACTAAATTATATAGATATTTTTTATACAACCCTGTACTGTCGGCTTATAATGGCACTACCCCTTTCTACCCCTGGGTGTCGTAAGAGGCGACTAAGTGTATGGGACTTTTCCTATCAACTTCCAAATGTGGCTGAAGAGTTCTAGCTCTAAAGCTCTGGCTACTCCTTTTGGGATGTCAAGCCTTGAGTATATTTATGTATGTATGTTGTTTAAAAAACCTATAGACTAAGCCGGGTGCGTTTGTTTGCTATTTTCTACAACCTAACTCTGATAAATAAACGAGAAGATGGCAATGACAACGAGACGGCCGTGAACTGTATTTCAAGGCTCAGCAACAACTAACCTACCGAGGCGCAGTTCTTTATTTGGTGCAAAAGATAAATGGCTGTTTATGGAGCCAAGCAGGTTTGCCAAGAGTGCACAAAACGTAAGGCGCGAGTTGGTCCATTTATTTTGCTTTGATGTAAGTGTACAAAAACAACCACTTTTAAAAGGTAATAGAAGAAAATTATGACTCAACAATCGACGGTCATTGTGGCTTAGGATGTTGACTTCATAGTTGGCTAAATAAATCACTTTAAGATATTACTTTATTGTAAGGCACTGCTACAGAATGGTACTCGTTTTTTTTTATAAACTCTCTTTGGGGCACATTGTATTTACAACGAATCTTGTAAAAATATTTTTATATTAAAAAGAAGCCACCATAGCCGTTTTATCACTTCCGACCAACGCTTCCGACAAACTGAATATTATGATCGTTATTTAAAAAGATGTAATTTTTATTTTAAACGACCACTATCTTGAGGGAAAACTGCGTTTTAAACTACTCAAACTCAAACATTCACGCCGCATCTCCCCGAAGGGGTTGGCAGAGTTACTAATACTTCTGAATATCACGTGACATCGTCACCTGAAGGGCAATTCTCGCACGGTAGATATTACATCACTTTCGATATTTATCACTTTTGTGATATTTTGCGATCGATATTTGACTTGAACTATTCTCACTTCATACCATCGATATTTTTCTATTGAAAACCAGTCAATATGATGATATATATTAAAGGATGATATCGAGGGGTCACGATCAGTTGATATGATGATTTTTGAAGATGTCGTGCAAACGGTAGCCATTTTGTTTTCAAATTTTGTTTAAATATAGATAAAAAATTAAAATTAAAATGTAATACATTAAGTAAAAACATAAACATAACATAACATAAACGTTCACGCCGTTTATCCCCGAAGGGGTTGGCAGAGGTTCCAATACTCCTGAACTCACATGGCAAGCGCCATCTAGTTTCCAGAGAAGGTATCCACGTTTTGCTTAGACAGTGTACTCACGTGATAGGGGGCCGGCCTATCGCCGTTTTGAACGAATACACTGTCACATGACTAAGTACAACTCAGCCATGTGGGTTTCCTCACGATGTTTTCCCTCACCGTTAGCAACCATGATAAATTAACCACACATACACTACATACACTTTAGAAAAGACAAATTTGTCCCAGGATTGGAACACTAGTCGTTTGCACGATAACCGAGTGTTCTACCCACTGGGCTATCACGGCTGCTTTTAAGTAAAAAAAATTATTAAAATGTAGGTTATTATATTAAATGGATCATAGATACTCGAAGAAGTTGTAAATAATGTCTACTTGGCTCAATGTTAACGCAGCATCATAAAAATCTCAAAAACTAAAGTCGGTTAAATTGCCGGCTGCGCCAGTTGGGAATTCAGACTTTGCTAGTTACCGGCAAAGTGCCAATGCCAGTTAAAGGAAAATTTAAACAAACCAAAACACATGTAAATATGGACAGATATGAAGACCTTTTCATAACTAAGATGACAGTTAAACTGACCTTTCATTCAATTCATTAGTTTGGATCATCGATTTCGGTCTTCATTCTTTAATGTCTAAGGAAAAATTATTACCGTGTGCGAGAATACAGTTTCAATCTGTCAATAGAAATATATTTCACTTTGTGATATTTTGCACACGACATTGAACACTTGATATAATTTCTATGATAGTAATGATATCGAACTTGCGAGAATTGCCCTCCTGGTGTTCCGAGTACTCACGTTTTCTGCTACAAAAAATAATAATTATGGTGACGGCTGCAAATCCTTCAAAACGAGTAAATAGTTGTTTTTTTAATAATAAATTTATCCACCACTTCTGAAAGTTGAGCGAGTTAAATAGTGTTGTATAAAGAATGGATGGTCTGAATGACCCAGCATCCACTTCGAAAGCTCCAAAAATCTTTAGTCCCCATTTACGACAACCGCAACAAGTTTAGTACAAACATACATACATATACTCACGGCTATAAATCCCTAAAAGGGGTAGCCAGTGCTAAGGAAAATAGAAATTCCTTAGCCACTTTTGTAAAGTTGAGTGAGTTGAAAAAAAATGAAATATAGTGATTAGAAGCTTAGTACTTGTTTAAAATCTAGTTTTAACAAGAGATGTGCTGATCTAATCCGTTCAACCGTTTATCATGGCTGTTAATGGTGAGGGAAAACTTCGTGAGGAAACCCATGGCTGAGTTGTACTTAATCATGTGACAGTGTATTATTACCGCGACAGGCCTACCCCCTATCACGTGAGTACACTGTTCAAGCAAAACGTGGGTACTCTAAACACCAGGTAACAATGTCACGTGATGTTCAGAAATATTAGATCTCTACCAACCTCTTCGAGGATATTCGGCGTGAATGTTTGAGTTCGAGTTCTATGTAAAGTATTGAGACATAGTCACAAACTTCCACATACTATTATTAAGAACGGTAGCAATGACTGGTTTATTATTATAATATAATATGGATATCCAAGCAATAATATTGATGCCACGATTGACGCAATAGGAAGCGTGGTGCGTGATATTTGCCATGAGTATGTTTAAACCAATAGCCATAACAATAATACTTCCCACAGTACGGGTGTCGTAAAGGGTATCTTAAGATTATCATACAAACAAACTTATACTCCCGCCGTTTAGTTCCCATTATGGTAGGCAGAGACTATCGATCGCCACTTTGTACGATTCTGGCAAACCTCTCTTGTTTCGTTCACATATTTTCATACACGATCTGTTATTCTTCATAATTCGGACAACTGCTTTTTCAAGCGCACTCTCTTTCTGGTCCAAATGTGTCTTCCAAGGTCGCTCTTTACTTACATTGCCTTCCACATTGGCTCTAAAGATGTCTATAAAAATCCATTAAAAACCGGAATACCCTTCGTTGCCTCTTAAGTACACTCGAAGCGAGTACTTAGCGTAGTAAGCGAATACTTAGCTGTGTAGTGTCGGCTTAGAATAGCACTACCCCATTTCTTCCGATGGGTGTACGTAAGAGGCGACTAACGGTATTGGGGTTATTAAGGGATTTTTTGGGCGATGCGGTTGGAGACCCATCACCAACAATCTTTGTATTATCATCTTTTCCCCATTCAATTTCCAAAAGTCGCTGAAGTATTTCTAATTCCTTAGCACTGGTTACCCCGTCCAGGGATTTATAGCCGTGAGTATATGTATGTATGTATATACTTACTCAATAATAAGTTCAAAACTTTATTATACACATATATAACATCTTCCAATACTAAGAAAAAACATTTATATTTATAACCTGAATGTTGCTTACAATTTCAAACCCACGACATAAAGATCTAGAAGCTAATCAACTACTCACTAGACCAGAGACGTCGACATTATGTTAGACTTCATTCATGCATTACATAACAGAATTCATAATATGAACTCAACTTAATTAATATGCCAGAACTTCCATCTAATGATCAACTGTGAACCCACATACTAAAGTTTCGTCTAATTGCAACCATCCATGAACAATGCATGTATTTCTCGCCGAATAATAGGTATTCGGCATTTGAGCAAATCACTGTTCTATGCATCTCTACTAAGAATCAGTCAATCATGTGAGTTCCCTTACAATGGTTTACTTCCCCGTAATCGTGAATGTTTCGGAGAATGAATTCTTCGGGTTCTTCCGTCTGAACAACCAAGATATAAACATACATATACTCACGGCTATAAATCCCTTAACGGGGTAGCCAGAGCTTTGGAATGATAAATTCCTCAGCCACTTTTGGAAGTTGATTTGGGCAAAGATGGTAATAATAAATGTTTTCGGTGACGGGTCTCCAACCACATCGCCCAAAAATCACTTAAAAAGCCCCTATACCCTTAGTCGCCTCTTACGATCACCCACGGGTAGAAATGGGGTAGTGTTATTCTAAGCCGACACTACACGGCAAACAACCAAGATATATATGAGGCGATATATTAAAAATATTTTACTGTGTAGTGTCGGTTTAGAAAAGCACTACCCCATTTCTTCCTATGGGTAATCGTCAGAAGCGACTAAGGGTATCTAGGCTTTTCAGTTGATTTTTGGGAGATGCAATTGGAGTCCCATCGCCAAAAACATTTATATTACAATCTTTTCCCCACTTGACTTCCAAAAGTGGCTAAAGATTTTTTCGATTCTGAAACTCTGACTACCCCTTTCAGGGATTTATCGCCGTGAGTATATGTATGTATATATGTGCTGTATAAATTCATGCACACAAATGCTCATACTCTTTGGTTTCTCAGCATGATTTTGCTTCTTTTCTGATACTGACCGAAACCGATTTTGCATTTAATTTAATAAAATGAATTATCAGCGTGTTAATGTGTCAACAGCAACAGGACGAAGCTGTCGAAAAAATATGTAAGAATTTGCTTTCAGTACACAACTATTGTAAATTGAAGTTCTGTAATGGTATTTGTGTTCTACAAGATTGCTGCTACAGAGTTAAAATTCAAAAGGGATGTCGCTGAAATGTGATAAAATGAAATATGAGACAAATACGGTGACCTTCTTATGTTACAGCTATTTATGAAACCACATGCTCAATTGAAACTGTCAGCTAGGAATAGCACAAACCCCAATTTACCTCATGTTTCATTACAGGCAACTTAGGTAGTTGGTTCTTTCCAAATGATTGGTTGAAGATATAGTTGGTAGATGGAATTGATCCTTTATTCAAGAGAAAAAAAAGAAAAAAATCCTTTATTGATTCTTTTCTCAGCAATCAAATTTATATGAGTCATTTATATTATTTTATCACTTATAAAATTAATAACTTTTGATTTTGATCCAACACCTATAGTAGAATATCGAAAAATACATATTTGTTTAGTTTCATGTATTAATCGGAATTCTATCATACATATTTTGTACATATTAACTTACATTTACTTTTCAAATTGAAACTGTGCAGTATTTTCATTTCCGTTCTAAATAGCTGTGACTCACAGAGTGAAATTGTGAATCTCTAAACGTTTTGTATATTGTCATTCGTTTATGAACGCTATAATAGGTAACCCTAGTTTTCAGAATTGAAAATTTCTCAGTCACTTTTGGAAGTTGAAAAACTATAAGCGATTGAGCAAAGGATCAATTCCAGCTACCAAATATATATCTTCAACTAATTATTTGGAAAAAACCAAATACCTAAGTTGCCTTTAATGAAACATGAGGTAAGATGGGTTAGTGCTATGCCTAGCTGACAGTTTCAATTGAGCATGTGGTTTCATAAGTAGCCGCAACATAAGAAGGGCACCGTATTTGTCTCGTGCTTCATTTCATCACTTGGACACACGAATTCGTCGAATGTTTTTGGATTGATCGACTTTTTATGTCGTTATAAGATTTAATTATGAATATCAAAAAAATAAATTAAATTAAATTGCTGTGTAGTGTTGGCTTAGAATAACACTACCCCATTTCTGCCGGGGTGGGGGTACGTAAGAGGCGACTAACGGTATTGGGGCTTTTAAGGGATTTTTTTGCGATGCGGTTGGAGACCCATCACCAACAACCTTTGTTTTGCCATTCTTTCCCCACTTAACTTTCCAAAAGTGGCTGAGGAACTTCTAGTTCCTTAGCTCTGGCTACCCCTTCTAGGGATTTATATCCGTGAGTATATGTATGTATGTATCGAAAAATCCGAGATCGCCCTGTGTAATATGGCTACCTCTTTTTAGTTATTTAACTCGTGAGTATGTGAATATGAAATATTATATTATTATTTTGGTATGTTTTTATATTGATTCTCTTTTGTTGTTGTTGTTTTTTTTTTAATTTAATAATCATTTATTTATTTTAAATGTTGGTAAAATTAAGTTGTAAAAAAATATGTTACTTGCTCTTCTTGTGCCTACAAATGGCGAATAAACGTTTTTCTTCTTCTTCTTTATTTAAAAAAACAGTCCATTTCTCATTCATTTAATATTGAAAATAACATCTCTACAACTTTAACCTTTCTAGTACTTCCGTCCGATTTAGTCACCCTAACTTTAGATATCTACGAACTAGCGTGTCGTGCGTATTACGCACTTAGAAGTTTCACTCTCAAAGTCTAATCCTACCTTCTGAGCCAAAACATTATTTTCAAGGTTCAATATCAGAGTTCAAACTAACAGGGTCATGTTCCTAAGCCTTCGATATCCTTTCCAACTTTAAGGCACCCGCTATAAACTTAGACATCATATATACGCTTATTTTGTTGTATTTACGTTGTATGTATAACTTTCAGGAAGTACGTGACAAGTGCTGTTTGAAGAAACGGAGGTTCCTTGGCCTTTTCAGTAATTGGTGAGTGATGTCACTGTAGATATTATTAAAACCATCTTTACGCCTCTCTCTTGTCAAAAATGCCTTAATTGATTCAGAATGTATGGTCACACCTTTCATTTTGTTAGAAGTTTTGAGTAGGTATAATATATGCTATACTATAGTAGTCTAGTTACTACATACACACATATACTCACGACTTAAATTCTAAACATGGGACAGCCAGAGCTTCATTATTGCAAATTAGTAGAATTTTTTTTGGTAGTTAATTATTGTAATTAACTAGTCTACTATAGCATGAATGATATTTCTGCTGTATGGTAATCACCGTTTTATTTATCTCTCTGTGTTTCGTGATAACATACATTTACTCTACGTTCTTTTGTGTGTAAAAATCATAATTTTATATTATTGAATGAACGGAATCCTTTCTATGTAAACCAGCTCACACTTGACCTAGGTTTATGTTTATCTTGTCCCATTTTATCGTGTCATATCGTGGAAGCTATCAAATCAGAAGATCGATAGAGAAATCTCATTTTTACGGAGCTGGTTTTTGCGAAGACTTCGTAACGTTACACATAAAAACATTACATTCATAAGCTTGTGTATTGTGTGGTGTAGCTTGGCGAAAAAAGAATTATTTTTAAAACATTGCTCTAAAGAAAGAGTATTCGCTTGTCTTTCGTTTATTTATTTTTTTATAAAAAAATTGGTTGATATCAAATCGTATTCTTTGCAGCAATTCTTGTTACTGCGGACCTGATCCCATCATCCGCGAGTTGGCTATTTTCAAGTTCAAGAAACCAGTCAATTGGGTTGTATAATGTTTATCTCAACATATCACTGATCATACGAAAGGACTCCAGATGAGGTATTGGGTGCGGCTCTTGTTTTTTTTAAAAATAATTACAACATGTATATGGTTGGCCGTAGTCAACAACGCGGGTCGAATGCGGGTTGGCAGACCAACAACTACTGGGTAAATCAACTAAATTCGATTCTACATGATCTTTTCAGAATATATTTTTATATTTTCGACGTATTTTTTTAAAACTTTTTTTTAGAACATCTTAATAAACGATTGAATAGGCGCCTTTCTTAAAATAAAACTTAGACATAAAATTTTACCTAAAACATTTTTTTTAATGGCCTAAAAGTCATTCCCAGGTCAAACAAAATTGTTGAGCAATAAGCTTTAAAATTTTATACGGATAAATCAGTAGGGCATGAGCGTTTTTGAACTATATTGAATTATTTGTGAAGTATGCATAGCATTTAGACATACTCGCCAATGCTAGGAACATACGTTCATAGAACAAAAAAAATATATTAAAAATTTGTCATCGTTTTTTCGTTATCACCAGGAAAGTGCATCAAACTAATTTTATATTTTTTTACTGCTATCCCTAAGTTATCATTTTGTACCCCCCACCCAGCCGCCATTCCCCTGTACGTAGTGAGTGCACGCGCTTGATAGTAACAGTGTTTAAATTTTGGAAATACAGGATAATATATAGTGAAAACAGATTTGTCACAGTTTTCGTCATTCCCAGATAAATAATTTGCAAGGTAAATGTTGACTTTAATCGTATATTGTTTTAAAATTATAATATGTGGTAGGAACGCTGTGTTCGATTTTGTTTTCCTTCTACCCTCAATTATAAATTGATAACATAAAAGCCCATTTTATCGTGGCATTTACTGGCCAATGACAATCCGGAATCAGCACTTTCGAGTGGAAACCACCGGACGGCAAGCGAGCCCGTGGCCGTCCCGTACACACTTGGCGCCGGAGCGTGGAGAGCGAGCTGCGAGCGGCGGGACTGAGTTGGAGTGCGGCCAGGGAAGTCGCAGCAGACAGGAAGGCGTGGCGGGAGCTTGTGCAGGCGCTGTGCACCAATGGGGTGCCATAGGAAGACAACAACATATAAGCATTTTTTATCGAAATAGTCATTCCCAGTAGCGTCATTACCAGTAAATTATAAAACCTGGAAATGATTTTTCACTGCTGGTAATGACTTATTTCATAGAAACTACTTCTATGCAACCGTTGTTTAAAAACAATAAAGTGCCTATCTAGTATGGTATATGATAATGAATCGATGATAGCCGAGGCGGTTAAGGCGCCTGATCACCACCCGGAGGGTTGCGGGTTCGATCCCGCTTTAGCATGTTGCCACGGCACTCGCCTCGGTAAATAGCAACTCTGCCATTCAACACAACAAGCGGTCCCTGAGTTCTCCTGTTCTAAGCGGTATGAGCAACCGGAACCAACACCAGGTTGATATACCTATAAAGTGCCTATCCAGTAGTAAAATTACAAATTTAACTATAAATTACAGGTAACTATGAATAAACAAAAAAAGCAGAAAGTAGTTTAGCGGATAGCGAATAAACAAAAAAAGCAGAAAGTAGTTTAGCGGATTATAAACGTAGGAAATATGCAGAAGTAGCAAAAGAGAAAGAAAGAAGTCGATATCAAAGCCAAAGAAAAGATGGAAAGGTAAAATCAATCAACGATTTATCAGAAAGGGAACAAAGGGCAAAGAGAAAGAAGCAGCAGAAAAATATAGACAAAAGAAAAAGGACCTGCAAAAGGAAATTGATGTACCTGAAGCTGTATTTTTAATCGAGAATGAAAACCAGGAAATTGAAACGACAAGCGCAGAGCAACAAATGAGTTCTGATCCAATAAGCAATCATACGAAATATGATATGAAATTTAGAAATTTAAGATACACAGAATTGAAAAAACGCAAAAAGATAATAAAGGTGATAGAAAAATTAAAGATAAAGATAAAAATAAGATAAAATATTTATTAATTTTCAAGAATGTTTTGAACAATAATTGATCTTGTCCTTTGCACTAGGCTCAGCTTGTATCGCAAACGGACAACTACATTACATATTTATTTCCACATACCATTCTTACAGAATACTAGGAAAATTGAAATAATAATTCCTTATTTAGAACACAGCGAATAAAATAAAATAAAAAGAAAAATGCAAAAGAAATTACCTATACAAAAATTAATAAAAAAATAAAAATAAATTAGCTGACAAATTAATTCATTTACTAAAGCGATATTTAAGAATTTACTATACCTCAGCATTTGTGTGTGTGTGTGAGAGAGAGTGTGTGTGTGTGAGTGTTTGTGTGTGTGAGTGTTTGTGTGTGTGAGTGTTTGTGAGTATGTGTGTTTAGCGCCAATACATCTGCGTGAGTCAGTTTATTTAAGAAGTGATCTGAATCAGTGCTTCGGTCTCTGCAGACGTCATGTCCATCAGCAAGTACGTCACTCTTTTTTTAGTATTTTGATAGGATAGTCCTGTAAATTGGGTATTAACTTAGAAATTTTAGTGTACACAAAAGGAGCCAAAAATGTTTCAGATCTTTGTGCAAAACTAGTATTGACTTTAGGCACATTTAGCATTAACTGATGCTTAGAAGTCCTGGTTTCGGAACGCATATGATAATTTAGGTATGCGTGGGTCTTAAGTACAGGTCTTAGACAATAAAGTTGACGAACGGTCAACACTTTTGCCTCCCTGTACAATGTGTGTGTTGGAAACCTGCGAGGCTTTTGCAGAGCAGTTTTTAACACTGCTCTTTGGGCACGTTCCAGGACATCAAAATGGAGCTTGCGCACCCACCCAAGCCGACATAGCATAGTGCAAAATAGACTAATTTTAACGCGGCACCGTTTGTAATATTGCGTTAAAGTCTGATAGCATTTGTCATTTAAATGATCAGTTAAAGAAGAAACTACAAAAAAAAGAAACCAATAAAAAGCAAACAGGCAGACGAGCTGGTCTTCATCTATTTGTTTCATTTTATGTTCAGCAAATTATATCATCTTAGGGTAGATTTTTCAATAGTCAGATAACAAATATCTGAAAATAAATTGACAGCTCTTTTACTGTGAAAGCATCAATTTATTCTCCAGATATTTGTTATCCGACTATTGTACAACCGGCACTAAATGAAGGAATTAGTCATTACCAGTAACAATAAATCATTACCAGTAGCAAGATTATCATTTCCATCCTATAGTCGTCATTACCGTCTTTAAGTAAAATTTTAAAATGATTTTATTTTAAGAATATTAGGTTTCTGTAGGTGCCTTTTCGATAAATCACTTGTCTTTTGTGTGTTTTTTCCACGAGGTATAAAAAAATATAAAATTTAAAAAAAAGTTAAAAAATATTGTTGTAGAATCAATTTAAGTTGATTTACCCTACTACCGCGATATAAGCCGGAACGCAGGCCGACCGAATCGGGTAGCTAAACGTGAATCACGGAATTTCCTCTCATAATCAGGTGATTCAAGTCTGTAATTAAGCCCGGGACCTTCGGATTGTGAGCCAAACAAGGTTCATCCAGGGAGGTAGGCAAAACCACAATATCGTATTAGACTTTCCTTTCCCTTAGAGGGAAAGTTTCCCTCATGTGGGGATTATAACTAGTAAATAAAGGATAAATAAAGGAAAGAAAAATTTCGACACAGACGGGGATCGAACCCGCGACCTCGGGTATACGCACTCGTCGCTTCGTCTTCGTCCAATTGGGCTACCGTTCGTGGGTTCGATTCCCGCATGTGTCAAAATTTTTCTTTCCTTTATTTACTAGTAATAATCCCCACATGAGGTTTTCATGAACATTTCATTCAAATTTCCTTTTCCTCATCTCATCTCTTTTTCTGGGAAAATAAAGCACAAATCCCGTTCAGTCTCATCGTATCTATTATCACCGCAATCTAAATAGGCGCGCCATATTGAAAACATAGTGACATTAGTGACACAGTGATCCCGTACGCCGCCATTGTTCTGCGGGGTTCTCACGGCCCCGTCAGTTAGCCGCTCGACGCACTCGTCACTGTCGTCTTCACTGACGCGTGGATTTGAAAGAGAATGGTTTGGTAATTAGCCCGTGTTGTTTTTGATTATTACTATTCGCTGTGTAGTGCCGGCTTAGAATAGCACTACCTTATTTCTCCGTGAGTATTCGTAAGAGGCGACTAAGGGTATTGGGGCTCTTTAAGAAGTTGTTCGGCGATGCAGTTCGAGACCCATCACCAACAACCTTTATTTTTCAATTTTTTCTTCGCTTTACTTGCAAAAGTGGCTGTAGAATTTCTTATTCTAAAGCTCAAGCTACTCCTTTCTGGGATTAATAGCCGTGAGTATATGATTGTATGGAAGGCTGACATCATCGACGATTGCATAAATTGAGTACTTTTCTAAACTTTTGCATAGGCAATAGAGAGTATTAATGTACACCAGTAAGCTAAGTATTCCGGAAGGATTCCAAGCCCGGCCCGAAAGCAATGGCCTGAAGGAACCGGACGCTGCTACTGTAATGAATGACTATTGCTAATGTGTGTCATAAAAATATAAATTTATTTCAATGAGATAAATAAGGAATACACCACTGAAGTGATTACTCAATGGATTTTGTGAGCTCCTTTCTGACCACAAGGATATTGAATTTAGTCAAAGTAATAAACTACAATACTAGTGCGTAATGGTAAACAAAGAGCCATAGTTTGCCTTAATTCAGTGCAGTATGCTGTGTAGTGTCGGCTGAAAATAGCACTACCCTGTTTCTACCGATGGATGTCCGTAAGAGGCGACTAACGGTATTGGGGCTTTTAAGGGATTTTTGGGCGATGCGGTTGGAGACCCATCACCAACAACCTTTATTTTACCATCATCTCCCCACTAAACTTACCAAAAGTGGCTAAGCAATTTTTATTTCTTAGCTCTGGCTACCCCATCTAGGGATTTAAAGCCGTGACTATATGTATGAATTTATGTATAAAAGCCACTTTATGCGCGTTTATGTTTAATGTACTTTTTTTTATGAATTTGAGTTAAACAACGTCTGCATGTTTCTTATAGAGTCGATTTTTTATACCTCTGTATTACTTCTTCCCCCTAATCACTGTTGAAGTAATTAAGGATTCTAAAGCTTTGGCACTGAGCATGAGCACTCATCATCGAAATGATCCTGCCTCTGATTACGCACTTTTTACAGCCGTATGATACGCCCTAGGCGCTTTTGAAATTTTTGCTCGCTAAGCCCAGTATTATACAAGTTTACGAATAAAAGTGATGGATATAAACGAGGCTAGAGAGGTTTATCTGGACCGTACAAAGTGACGATCGATATTCTCTGCCCATCCCAATAGAAACTAATGGCGTGATTATAATCGTGATAGCTCAATTGGTAGAACACCGGTTATCGTTCAAACGACTAATAGTCAAATCCCGGGTCGGGCCTACATCAATTTGTCTTTTCAGAGAGAAAACATCGTCAGGAAACCCACATGGCTGAGTTATACTTAGTCATGTGACAGTGTATTCGTACAAAACGGCGATAGGCCTGCCCCCTATCACGTGAGTACACTGTCCATGCAAAACGTGGGTACTCTGAACACCAAGTGACAAAGTCACGTGATGTTCAGAAGTATTAGTACCTCGGCCAATCCCTTTGGGGATATTCGGCGTGATCGTATGTATGTTTACAAGTTAAACGATGTTGATAGCGACTGTCGTAAAGAGCGTGTAATCAAGGAGCCTATATCTATACTTATAATAAATCTGTAGAGAGGTCAATTCTGTACATGAAATATATTTTCAAAATAACCATCAGGTGGTGATTAGGGATCGATACTGATGCCAAAAATGCAATCAGTAAAATTTTTGTCTGTCTGTCTGTCTGTCTGTCTGTCGGTTTGTATGTTCCTTATGGAAACAAAAACTACTCGACGGATTTTAACGAAACTTGGTACAATTATTCTTCATACACCTGCGCAGGTTTTTGTATACTTTCCAACAGAGTAGTAAAGGGGAATTTTGGGAAATTTTGGGAAAACGGGAGAAGTTACTCCATTTTTTAAGCTTCCGTCGTGTGTGCAGCCTCAATGGTTAAACTTACATAAAATCATGTGTGACGGAAATATTCTTCATAAAACTATCTAAAAAAAAATCTCAATAGTTTATGTCTATCTTTTACGGTTGACTCACAATAACACGTGTAATTCCTGATAACTTAGCAGTTCGGAACATTCTGATTATATTTGTTTACTCTTACGTTTGTAAACCTCTCACTCATCCCTAATTTAAAAAAGGTAACATTATTACCTATTCAATAAAAAAAGAATCATAGAAATCGGTAGATAAACACCGAAATTATACATAAAATAAGCCATCGCGCCCGTGATCAAAACCAAATCTTTACTAATTTACATATAACATACTAGATGGCGCCAGTAGTTGCATCCTACAACACGTAATGATTTATTTTTTAGATTGTTATAAATACTTCATAGCGTTTTATTCCAAATTTGCTATTAAACGGAAATACTGAACCGTTCATCAAAGCGCATTTAAAATCACCAAACTATACTGTTTAGGGAGTGCTATAAATTTAATAAATTGAAAACATTGCGCTGAATTTCACAATGCTTGAGCAGTGACTGAAGAAAGAAACCTCAGATATTTAAAAAAACAACGCTACCCGTGCGAAGCTGGGACGATCCACTAGTGTCACATATTTCTCTACTTTCTAGAGCTATTATTGGCTAAGTCATCTTTAATTGCGAAGTTTTGCCACCATTTTGAGATAACAATTGTATGTGGAAGTAAGATAAAGTTTTCATTAATTACAGGACGCTGCGCTGACCAATCTAGCTAACAAGAAAATCATTGAACAATTAAAAAAACCGGCCAAGTGCGAGTCGGATCGCGCACTAAGGGTTCCGTACTATCATATATATAGAAAATCCCGTTTGTGTGAAAATCATGGGAGCCAAATTAGGTAAGTAATTTGATTTATGACGTTTAAAAATAGAACTACGGGCTAGATCTCATTCAAACCAATTTTCGTTAGTAGTTTGTATAGTAATACACATCATATATTTTTTTCAGTTTTATCATGCCCATATTTTAGAAGTTACGGGGGGGGGACACACATTTTAGCACTTTGAAAAAGTCTCTCGCGCAAACTATTCAGTTTTGAAAAAAATGATATAAGAAACCTCAACATCATTTTCAAATACCTTTTGATAAATACCCCACACGTATAGGTTTGATGAAAAAAAAAAATTTGAGTTTCAGTTCTATGTATGGGGAACCCTAAAAATTTTGGTTTTTTTTTTCAGATTTTATTTTAAAATCTTAATGCGGTTTACAGAATACATCTACGCACCAATTTCCAATAATGTAGTTCTTATAGTTTCGGAATAAACTGGCTGTGACATACGGACGGACGGACGGACGGACGGACAGACAGACAGACATGACGAATCTATAAGGGTCCCGTTTTTGCCATTTGGCTACGGAACCCTAATAAATGAAAGATCTAACAGATAACTAGAAGCACATTGAGCTCGCGCATTAATTGAGTTCAAGGTCGCACGAAGATACCCGAAGTTTTCCGAACGCACACGATTGAATATATCATCTGCTGGATATTTTTTTATATACTTTTTTTTATTAGGGTCATCAACAGCACATATACGTATAAGTAAGAATGAGACAAATACAAAAAAAAAGCCAATAACGGATATTCACAGAAGATACAAAAATCATATCAAATCTATATGCTGTGTAGTGCTGGCTTAGAATAGCCCTACCCCATTTCTTCCGGTGGGTGTACGTAAGAGGCGACTAACGGTTTTGGGGGCTTTTAAGGGATTTTTGGGATTTTTGGACCAACAACCTTTATTTTACCATCTTTTCCCCACACAATTTTCCAAAAATGGCTGAGAAATTTCTAATTCCTTGGCTCTGGCTACCCCTTCTAGGAATTTATAGCCGTGAGTATATGTATGTATGTATGTATACAAAAATCACAGTAGTACATTCAGATATGCAAGAAAAGATGAAACACAAAATGTGTAGAATGATTGAATTGTGTGATTTATGGTGTACGAGTATGCATGTGTGTGTGTGTGTGTACGTGTGTGTGATTCACTTATTCCCTGTATACTTTCTCTAACGTCTTAATAATATCGAAACGGAATTTGGCCTTTGAAGAAGCAAAGGGATCAATTTCACCAAAGAGGTGAATGTAAGTAAGATTCGTTTGGTTACTGATTTGACATACTTAAACACTGGGTCGTCTGTAAACTGTGGCTACTAAAGATGCTTTCAACCGTTTATGTAGCAGCTAATAAAACGCAATGCTTTAAATGGCACTTGATATCCATTTATGGAGCCGCTTTTAATCGGCAGCTGCGACGGATACTGCAGCAGCCTGTTTTCAACTTGAATTTAGGTTAGGTTTACTTTCATTTTATAAAGAAATGAGATCAAAGTTTGTGGAGATTAACTTTAAAAGACATAGAGCTGCTTCCTTGTTCATGGAATTGATTTACCAGTAAGACTATTCAATACTTCGTATAATTGAATGTATTTTGGGATTTAAGTCTAAGTGAATCCTCCCACACACATAACTACGTACAAATCATATATGGTTAAGTAATTAGTCCCTATTTTGATAGGTATAGGCTATCGGTCGCCACTTTGTACGTTTCATGCAAACCTATCGAGCTTCATTTACATACATACATATACTCACGGCTATAAATCCCTAGAAGGGGTAGCCAGAGCTAACGAATTAGAAATTCCTCAGCCACTTTTGGAAGTTGCGTGGGGAAAAGATGGTAAAATAAAGGTTGTTGGTGATGGGTCTCCAACCGCATCGCCCAAAAATCCCTTAAAAAGCCCCAATACCGTTAGTCGCCTCTTACGTACACCCACCGGAAGAAGAAGAGGTAGTTCTATTCTAAGCCGACACTACACAGCAAATCAATCTTCATTTACATTCATTAATATTTGTTTGTATACAAGCTCTTTATTCTTCATACTTAATCCTGCCTTTTTAATATTATCTATTTGATCTAAATGTTTCCTTCATGGTCATTATGAAATTATATTCACATCTACATCCATTCCACCATACTAACTATTTAATTAATTATTGCAAGGCTCCAGATTGTCAGACTTATCTGAAACTTGAACTACTAGTCTAGTACGGACAAATTTAAATGGCATACAAACATTTCGTGAATTTCCCCTATTTACTTAAAGAATATAGAAGGTATACTGTTTTAACGCTAAAATAGCGCAATAGATTACGCTTGCTTCGTTCAGGTTATTAATATACGTGTTTAAATACGTTGCATTTGCTCAAAAACAATTTCATTGCGGAAATTTTGGGATTTAATACATAAATATTTTGTTGTTGTTGTTTGTTGTGCCGTGTAGTGTCGGCTTAGAATATCACTACCCCATTTCTTCCGGTGGGTGTACGTTAGAGGCGACTAGCGGTATTGGGGCTTTTAAAGGATTTTTGGGCGATGCGGTTGGAGACCCATGTCCAACAACCTTTATATTACCATCTTTTCCCCACTAAAATTTCCAAAAGTGGCTGAGGAATTTTTAATTCCTCAACTCTGGCTACCCCTTCTAGGGATCTATAGGCATGAGTATATGTATGTATGTATGTATGTATTTTGTTGCAAAGGTCAGAAACAAATAGAACCACTTCTGCGGACAAACACCCGTTTATATTAAAAAGTTAAGTATCTCTTAAGTCAAAATTCTGAGAAAAAAGTATAATATCGTAAAGACGAGCACAATAACTTACCTCTAAAAAGTAATATTGTCCAGCTATAACTCAAAACTCGGTGCGGATCTGCAAAACATGTTTTTTTTAAGATTAAATATTATTTTTTACGCCGTTAGTTCTTATTGTGGTAAGCAGAGACTACCGCTAGCAAGATTGCACCATCATCCTGGCAATCCTGTTGAAATTTGTTTACATTTATAAATTTTTCATGCATAAACTAATGTAGTGATAATATATTGTCTTTTGTATGGGCATGATGTTGTATTCTACAATTTCTCACAAGCTTTGGAAGCACATCTGCATTATTAGAAAAGATTTTCCAAAATGAAACTGATATATGTACATGTAGCTGTGTAGTGTCGGCTTAGAATAGCACTACCCTATTTCGTTCGGTGGGTGTACGTAAGAGGCGATTAACGGTATTCGGGGCTTTTAAGGGATTTTTTGGCGACGCGGTTGGAGACCTATCAACATCTACCTTTATTTCACCATTTTTTCCCCACGCAAATTCCAAAAGTGGCTGAGGAATGTCTAATTCCCTAGCTCTGGCTACCTCTTTAAGGGATTTCACTGCTGTGAATATTATTATTATTATTTTTTAATTATAAGCAACCGTGATAGCCCAGTGGGTAGAACACTCGGTTATCGTGCAAACGACTAGTGTTCAAATCCTGGGTCGGGCCACCACCAATTTGTCTTTTCTAAAGACATATGTGTGGTTAATTTATCATGGTTGTTAACGGTGAGGGAAAACATTGTGAGGAAACCCACATGGCTGAGTTGTACTTAGTCATGTGACAGTGTATTCGTACAAAACGGCGATAGGCCTGCCCCCTATCACGTGAGTACACTGTCCATGCAAAACGTGGGTACTCTGAACACCAGGTGACAAAGTCACGTGATGTTCAGAAGTATTAGTACCGCTGCCAACCCCTTCGGGGATATTCGGCGTGAACGTTTATGCTTATTATTATTATGCTTATTATTTTTAATTATCATCACTTATTTTGGTATTAAGTTCAAAATTCAATGTAAAATTACTAATTAATACTCTAATTTTACTACTCTCTCCACGTCTATTCATCTCTTTCTCAAATAAGCCCAAAGAGCGAAAGACACGATGTACAAATTACAAAAGTTATTCAGGTCACGTTCTTATTATACTTTATCCTTTATTTGTGTTGGCAAAGGACTGTTATTCGTTTAGTTTATCCGTAGGATTTCTTTCTTCGTTTTGGCGGTTCTCGCGGGCTTGAACTGAATAAAAAATATTTGGAGTTCCATTACTTTTTTAAAGGCGGATCTGAAAGGTTCTTTTTAGGAACTTCGAACTCACGGATCTTTTTGTTTAGAGTTCAATAATAAAGCCAGTCAACAAAAAACTTTGCTCTCATTCATTTATTCATCCGCATAAGAAATAGATACATACATATACTCACGGCTATAAATCCCTAGATGGGGTAGCCGCTAAGGAATAAAAATTGCTCAGCCACTTTTGGAAAGTTTAATGGGGAGATGATGGTAAAATAATGGTTGTTGGTGATGTGACCCAAAAATCCCTTAAAAGCCCCAATACCGTTAGTCTAATAAGCAAATAGATGTTGTAACATAAGTACAGAATATCACTACAATAAGGTATTCCCAATGATGCTGATGCCTAGCAATAAAGACTCGTGCACTAAGTACTTAAACTTGAGTTATATTAAGTGCACAATACTCGATCATGTACCACTTTATCATAAAATTAACGAGAATGCCTAATAAGATGACTCTCAAATCTCCACTGTCAGCAAATCGGAACGACCAGTCACTTTACGATACAAGATAGGCTCTAATTTACATTATAATTCTACGCGCACACAGCAATGACAGAGTAATCTTTAGGCCGTAGATTATCTGGCAGTGGCAGGTGGAGAGAAAGCAGGTTTAATAAGTCCGAGTTAAAGCGGCAAAATGTTGCTTGAAGATTGTCATGGCCGCCCGGGGTGAATGACCTTGCAGCGTCGTGCACTGTGACGTCACGCTTCAAGGACACGCTGACTTGTGGGTCGTTCTTAATTTAAATTCAAACTGTTGTTTTGATGTTCACTCAGTGCTGTTTATATGATTGCTTTTATTTTTATACTCTAAACGGTTTTAGTACGAAACTGGAACAAAAAGAGACACGGTAAATGAGTTTATTGGTATTATATTCCTGAATCGCCCAAGGCTTGTCCTGTCTTTGCCGAAAGGGAATATAATTAGCCTCGAATATTGTTTTAAAGCGAATTGTTGGTGCAAATTGATTATTGTAGAATACATCGCATACACCCGACTAAGGTGAAGAAAAAGGGGAGTTGTGAGTTTGAACAAGTGTGCATGTTCACTTGTTCTAGCCATGACTTCTAATTTACTACGAATTTCAATAAAAACGTAATGGTCACAAATTACAACTATAAAAAAACGTGTTGATTTCTAGATGTAGAATAGTCATTATCTGCTTGCGTGGTATGACAGGAAATAAAAAACCAAAAAAAAAATTGTGAATAAAAAAATCTATTAAGAAACTTAAACCAGATTCATATGATTTTTATGTACTGTACTGTGCCAAACGTACAAAACACTGATTTATATGTAGAGAAGGGTTGATTGCTGATTAAGAAATATTTTAATGCTTGATGGTGATTAAGTGAAATCCGAAATTGATAGCGATGATAACATCATAAATTAATTAATAAATACCGAATAAATAATGAATGTAAGGGAAGCAAGAGAGATTTGTCCAGAGCGTGCATAAAGGAGATCGATAGTCTCTGCCTACCACAATGGCAATAATGGACGTGAGTAAAAGTAAATATTAAAATAAGTATGTACAAATTAAAATATTTAATCAGACAGACAAATCAACTATAATCTATTTCACTGAATACGAAGTAACTTTGTGTAACACTGGCCAATTGCTATAATCCAAACATACATTGTCCAAAAAGGTTGAAAGCAAATATAAATTGAAGTTTCGGAATTCACACTTCCGTCCCTTACCTTTTGACTTCCGGTCCCAATATTCATCCTTGATTAATTTGTTACCATCGCAACTGACAGTAAACGTCTGATCTTTTGATCATGGGACCAAATGATAACCTTCGTCTCAACGGTTTGTGTATCCAGTAGTTACTTAGACACGACAGTATATTCCAAACAGGGGTAGCTGACCGTGTGTTTCAGAAATTGGTGGCTATATCATCCAACAATGACTTGGAAAGCCGCTTTTAATGTGTAAAATAGTATACTCGTAATAAAATACCTGACGACTTTTTGAATTTATGAGACAATAAGTTATGTTGGAAATAGGCTCATTTTTCAACTCTTGTTTTTAAAATCTTGTTATTTATATTTTTGTTTTTTTTGTTTAGTTTCGTTTTTAATGTTTTTAGTTATATTGTTAACTGTGTAGCAATGAATAAATGTTTTTCTTATCTTTTTTTCATCTTAATTAGATTAATGATAAAAAATGGCTTAGTGTCATCAAGGCTCTGTGCATGATGTTTCCGGGCTAACACCAAAATGGTACTTTAATGGGCTTGAAAAATCAAATTTAAATCACTTATTGCAATTATGTGGTGATGTCCAAGATGATACAGGATATACACAAAAAAGATGTGTCTTGATGGGTTTCTTACACCCGTTTCTTATACACCTTCCAAATCCGAAGTAGAAGTACTTACATTTTAATTTCATATTGAGTTACGATTTCACTTTTAAAAACAAAGATTTATCTTTTTATCGTATATATATTTAAAACTCATAGATTAAGGTTATTCTGTACAAATTGAATTAATTACATTATTAATTATATTATATAAACACAGAGACTTAAATATTTTTAAAATTAAACATTTATTCATTTTTTAATAATCTCATTTTATGATCGCCGCTGGTACTGGGCAGAAATGGGCCAGAGCTATTCTAATTCTACACAAAATAGCTAAGTTTCATTTTTGTACTGGGTATGTCATTAAATAGGATAACAATATATGCTCTTTTTTTAAAGATTATGAAAACATAAGCCTTTATTTCATAACTATCATTACTATTGATTTTGTAAGTATACGCTAGCAGTTTTCTTGAAGCAATTTCATAATAGCAACCTTGATTTGGGTTTAACTTATATCATAACTTATGTTTTATGTGTGGTATAATATGTTTTTTAGATTTCTTAACGTAACGACCATGTTATTGTTACAGAATTTCTCCGAATATTTGATATACGAGTATGTGGGTGCAAATTTAACAGAACTAAGGGTAATGTCAGCTTTTTATCGTGTCGCCGCGGCTCTTTTGTTAGGCTTCTAAGAATGTGAACTAGTAGAAATATACTTCATACTTTATATCAAAACTTAATAATTTGAAACAGTTCATAGAAATACTTCTATATTTGGAGAATATCACATAACTTTATCGCAATATGTACTTATTAATACGTGAAGCTAAAACTTTCGGAACCTTTTTACGAAAATTGAAAAGACGGAGGAGTATGAACTTATGCTTACATATAAGATGTATATAGGGGTGTAATAGTATTGTAAATACCGTGTAGTGCCGGCTTAGAATGTCGCTACCCCTTTCTACCCACGGGTGTCGTAAGAGGCGACTAAGGGTATTGTGGCTTTTTATTGGATTTTTGGGCGATGCGGTTGGAGACCCATCACCAAAAACCTTTATTTTACCTCCTTTTCCCCACTCAACTCAAAAGTGGCTGAGGAATTTATAATTCCTTGGCTCTGGCTGCCCCTTCTAGGGAATTATAGCCGTGAGTATATGTGATGTGATGTAGTATTGTAAATATATGTATAAAATGACATTTTATAAATGAAAAAAATCACCATAATACACACTTTTATTTGTTGTCAAACATTCCGAGGGACACACTTTTGTCAAAGTGTGTGGTAAAGTCAGACGAGAATAGATAAATATTATTTGTTTAAGCAATGAAATTGGATTTAATACTGACTTACTTACTTACACTTACGCCTATTATTCCCATTGGGGTAGGCAGAGACCGTTAAACGCCACTTTGCAAGATCCTTACGAATCTCTCTTGTTTCTATCACTTTAAATTTTCTTTACAAAAACGTTTTCAATTTGGTTTTCAAACGTGTTGCGCGGCCGTCCTCTACTAACAACGCCATCCACCCTGGCTCAATATATCTCTATCGCCACTTTACTTTTATCTATCCCCTCTATGTGCCCATACTACCTTAACATTCTTTTTTCTATATTACACAACTACTTATATTGTAAACATACTGAAATAATAGTTTATAGTTTTTTAAGTAGCTGGATAAATTGGATATTGAATACCAACACCTTAGCCGCTGAATGAATCTTGCCTTGGGTGGTCCACGAAGCCATAAAAACATCTATTATTTTTTGGGTATGGCGCGTATTACATGAAACTAATCAGCAACACATCTTTGATTCTCGAAATTTCCTCTTTGAAGATCACTTTTTGGCTATAGGTTGTCTAATGTTGAATTCTGGCTACCACTACTTGCTTTCAAAGCCGTGAGTATATTCAGCTAGAAAGATAACCATATACGCAATAGTTTAGTACTGAATTTGCCACCTCTCATCGTATATTCGGCGTAATGATATGCAGTATTTATCTCGGAATGTCCTCGAGCCATGCAAGGTCCAACAGGGTCAAGCGTTCATGAATATTAATGGCCGCAGAGTACGCTAATAGCAATGCAATGTTATATTAACTACTATGCACTCTACACGACATACTCAACTCTTCGTTTCACATACTCTTATAAATATCTACCTTCCTGTCTGTATTCACGGTTTGGATGCAAGAAGGGGTAGGGAGAGCTTTGAATAAGGGCTATAACGCACTAGCGGCCTGCCGCGATGCCGCATCCCCACCACGCACTCGGCGCGGTAGTCGCAAACGCCGCGTCCCGCCCGCCAGTCCGTCGTCGTCGTGTTCAATATTTCTAGAAGCACTGACGATTGCGGCAGACCGCAGTGAGCCAAGAACATACGGTTAGCCGGAATACGGCGTGCCGTTACGGCTGACCGTACATACTGCGGCGTGCCGCATCGGCATACCGCATCGCGGCAGGCCGCTAGTGCGTTATAGCCCTTAGAGTTCAGAGGGGATAAGAACATCAAGATACACATACTCACGGCTATAAATCCTCAAATGGAGTAACTAGAGCTTCAGAAAAGAATTTCATGGGGTTTTTTGAAAACCGCTTTACAAAAGATTGCAAAATGAAGGATGGTTGGGGATAGGCTCCACACGCCAAAATCCTAAGTATCCTAACCGTGGAAAGTAATAGTACGTATACGTATACTCACGGCTATAAATCCCTTGAAGGGTAGCCAGAGCTAGGGAATGAGACATTCCTCAGCCACCTTTGGAAGTTGCGTGGAGAAAAGATGGTGAAATAAAGGTTGTTGGTGATGGGTCTCCAACCGCATCGCCCAAAAATCCCTTAAAAGCCCCAATACGGTTAGTCGCCTCTTACGTACACCCACCGGAAGAAATGGGGTAGTACTATTCTATGCTATCACTATTCATCTCAAATAAGAAGATCGAATATAGATAAGTAATCAACTCGACTCAAACTCAAAACGTTTACGCCGTATATCCCCGAAGAGATTAGCAGAGGTACTAATAAAAAGAAATAACACCACGTGATAGGGGGCAGACCTATCGCCGGTTTGTACGAATACACTGTCACATTACAAACTACTACTTTGCCAGGTAGGTTTCCTCATGATCTTTTCCTTCACCGTTAACAACCATGATAAATTAACCACACTTTAGAAAAGACAAATTGGTCAAGGGCTGACCCGGGATTTCAACCCTCTTCGCCTGCAAGATAAGCGATGTTATACATTCATTCATACATACAAATACTCTCGGCTATAAATCCCTTAACGGGGTAGCCAGAGCTTTGTAATGAGAAATTCCTTAGCCACTTTTGGAAGTTGATTTGGGAAAAGATGGTAATAATAAATATTTTCGGTGACGGGTCTCCAACCACATCGCCCAAAAATCACTTAAAAAGCCCCTATACCCTTAGTCGCCTCTTACGATCACCCACGGGGAGAAATGGGGTAGTGTTATTCCAAGCCGACACTACACGGCGATGTTATACCTACAGAGCTATCGCGGTTGTTAAAGATAATTATTGTGAACTATAATTATTAATTAATCGGAAAGTTTCTGAGTTATACATAAATGTTTAATCTCTATGCATTTACGAAAAAGCATCGAAAATCGTGAATAATTTATCACACCTCGATGTAAAAGCAAAATGCAGCACCCAACGTTGGAAAACTTTAATAATAAAGAACTAAATATGAGATAAAACTTTTGAGAATTATGAGACAGGCTTTTTAGTCAAAGCTTTTAGAAGATTACGTTATTATTCTCATTCTTGTTAAATCTCTACATGAGAAAACACATAAAGGTAAGTTATTATTATCGGAAATAACAGTGAACGTCTGTTGGTCGACGATTACTTAGATTTTATATTCTAGACCTATATGGCTGTGTAGTGTCGGCTTAGAATAGCACTACCCCATTTCTTCCGGTGGGTGTACGTGTTTCTATAGGTGAAGATTTGTAAATGGCATTGTGTATTCATAATTAGTATTATATTGTTTGTATTGGTCTGTTAATCTTCCAAAGGAAATAAAATAAAATAAATAAAGAGCCGACTAACGGCATTCGGGCGTTTTAAGGGATTTTCGGGCGATGCGGTTGGAGACCCATTACCAACAACCATCTTTTCCCCACGCAACTTCTAATTCCTTAGCTCTGGCTACCCCTTCCAGGGATTTATAGCCGTGAGTATATGTATGTATGTATATTCTAGACCATAACATAATATTTTATACGTTATACATAATAATCAGGATTTACCAACTATAATAATTATACAAAACGGCGATAGGCCTGCCCCCTATCACGTGAGTACACTGTCCATGCAAAACGTGGGTACTCTGAACACCAGGTCACAAAGTCACGTGATGTTCAGAAGTATTAGTACCTCTGCCAACCCCTTCGGGGATATTCGGCGTGAACGTTTATGTTATGTGATGTTATGATATGTTATGTTATGTAATAATTATAAATCGCGTATGACATGTACTATTAGTAACTTATCGAACTTACTTACTTAACAATCTAATTACCCTACATACACAAATGAAAGACTAAGTATAAAATTCAGAGACGAGAGATATATATAGACAATGACATTTATTTTTATTCTAGTCTGTAGCAGCCAAGTGTAGCTTTATATACAAAAATCTACAAATGAAGCCATTAAAAAGCTGTAACACATAAAAATTCGAGACCAAAATAAGCTCAAAGTAGTTATCTGAAAAGTCCAAATTCGCAGACTTCATTAATAATGTATAACGTTACGCGGATTTAGATCCACTGATCTAACTAGTAGGGTTGCTACGTGTTAATTTTCTGCTATTAATAAACTACTTTTATTTGTTCATTAAAACCTCATGTGGGGAACCTAATCAATTTAGGAAAGGAACATCTTTCGACACCACCAGGACTCGAACGAGCGACCTCCCGGTCAACGCCCCGGTCGCTCTGCCAATTGAGCTATGGTGTCAAGTGAGTACTGATGCGAAATTCTTCTTTCCTTTTTTTTGTAAGATTAATTTTGTAAGATTGATTTGTGTCGTCACACATTGAGTTACGTTTTATGGGCCCACAGCTGAAATTCAATTATATGCTTGAGGTGATTATTTATATTATTATAAAAGTTTAACTAACCAATAACGCAAAAAATATTTTCTATCAGTCGAATACTCAATAGGAAATAACTTACATTAATCCCAAAATGGGGTAGCCAGAGCTTCAGAGCTAGAAACTCCTCAGCTATATTAGGAAGTTAATAGGGGACAAGATGAAAGAAAATAAGTTATATACCGATACCTTTATAAAGAGAAAAAAGATTATGTTTGTAACATAGCCTATGAGTTTGATGCACTGATTTCAAAAATTCTTACAATTCATCGTCGATTCATAATACGTTATCTCGTCAAAATAAATGTTCAATTAGAAATGACCGCAAATAGTACAAAACAAACTAAATAAAAAGTCACGTTATGAAATTATTGATTGAATGGCTTGTTCAAAAAGTTTGCCAGGATCGTACAAAGTGATGATCGATATTCTTGTGCCCACCCCAATGGCGTGATTATACTCGTATGCATGAATATCTATACGTACAAATCATTCTTTTATCCAGTTAAGTGTGAAGAATTCAGTTTATTAAATATACAATAATTTATTTCTACAAAATAGTATTATAAATCATTAGTCATAAACTTCAAAATTCAATCTCTTTTATAACTACAGTAATAACTTTTCATTCTACATACATACATATACTCACGGCTATAAATCCCTAAAAGGGGTAGCCAGAGCTGAGAAATAACAAATTCCTCAGCCACTTTTGGAAGTTGAGTGGGGAAAAGATGGTAGTACAAAGGTTGTTGGTGATGGGTCTCCAACCGCATCGCCCAAAAATCCCTTAAAAAGCCCCAAGTCCGTTAGTCGCCTCTTACGTACACCCGCCGGAAGAAATGGGGTAGTGCTATTCTAAGCCGACACTACACAGATACTAGCTTTTCATTCTACTTATTAAAAAAATAAACAAATTATATAGTCTCGCGTGCCACCCCTACAAGCGCAGCTGACTAACAGGGCTTTGCACTCGTCGCGGTATGAATGTTTGATTGTTGCCTCTCATTAGCCGCCGCGACTGTTGTGTTGCGCATGCGCCCGCCAGTTGTTCTATCTGCTTGTACACTTTGCAACGTGGACATAACGTACTAATTTTCATTTATTTACTCTTTTTATGATGATCTTTAGGGTAATTTAGGATTTGTATCTTGTTATTTTAAATGCAAATGTTAGTACATCATGTAAAAACTTTGAATTGGACAAAGTATTATGTTTACCTTCTCTTTTCTTTTAATCCGATGGGAAACTAAATAATTCAACAATATTTTCGGCGCCACTTTATTTTTGCAATTGCAAATCCAACTTTCATGGAGGATTATACCAAGAGCGGCAAAGCTTTTATTGAAAATTGGAATTGGAAAATTAGAGAGATATATATTTTTCCTCGTTCCTAGGACATTTTATAATTTTATGTTGAGATTGGAAACTCCTAAAAATACCTCTTACGGCCCATATTTTTTCTCTCTCAATTGATATCCTAGAAACTCTTCAGCCACATTTGGAAGTTGATAAGGGAGAAAATAATAGAATTAAAGTATCGTTATTGATGGGTCTCCAAACGCATGACCCAAAAACAACTTTAAAAAGACCTAAACCCTTAGTCGCCTCTTACGACACCCGAGGGTAGAAAGGGGTAGTGATATTCTAAGCCAGCACTACATGGCACATAATTATATAAACACAATTATCTATAATTTTTATTTGTTTCGGCTCTGGCCATGATCCCGTGCTTCAAGAATAGGGTCATCGGAATATCCACATTAAGCTTTCATGAACAAGCCTTATTGTCGATCTCCTCTGCGGTCTTTGATCTGATCAAAGTACACCGCTAAAGCACATTTAACTACATCGACTGTCTAATTGAGAATAATGCTTTATAAGCTTTGTAGTATCGGTCACACGCTTTTATGGCGAGCTTGCATCTTCAGAGAGCTTTTGATACAAGATAACAGCAACCGTGATAGCTCAGTGGGTAGAACAACGATTATCGTGCGGACGATGACGGTTCAAATTCCGGGTAGGGCCTACACTAATTTGTGTTTTCTAATGTCATATGTGTGGTTAATTTATCATGGCTGTTAATGGTGAGGGAAACCATCGTGAGGAAACCCACTTGGCTAAGTTGTACTTTGTTATGTGACAGTCCTGTGCCTGCCCC
This sequence comes from Bedellia somnulentella, assembly GCA_963576735.1. NCBI lineage: Eukaryota > Metazoa > Arthropoda > Insecta > Lepidoptera > Bedelliidae > Bedellia > Bedellia somnulentella. The sequence continues at coordinate 930,260 of OY755173.1, forward strand.
CTATCACGTGAGTACACTGTCCAAGCAAAACGTGGCTTTGTAGTATTAGTCATAGGCTTCAACGGCGAGCTTGCATCTTCAGAAAGCTTTTGATACAAGATGAAAGTTTAGCGTGAGCTTCACAATTACATAAATGTTTCTCTTCCATTTCCGGCGTTAATGATCCTAGTGTGCGTGTTTGATTGAGCTTTTGAGAACTTTTGACTTACACAAAAGTACATTAATGATATCACAATTAGTTTAACATGTAGTAAAAGTTAAGGCATAGAAAGTAGTAAAAAATAAAGTATTAGAAAAGTGCTGATTATGATTGATTATGCTGTGTAGTGTCGGCTTAGAATAGCACTACCCCATTTCTTCCGGTGGGTGTACGTAAGAGGCGACTAACGGTATTGGGGCTTTTAAGGGATTTTTGGGCGATGCGGTTGGAGACCCATCACCAACAACCTTTATTTTTACCATCTTTTCCCCACTATCATTTCCAAAAGTGGCTGAGGAATTTCTAAGTCCTTAGCTCTGGCTACCCCTTCTAGGGATTTACAGCCGTGAGTATATGTATGTATGTATGTAGAAAAGTGCATGGCTTGCAAATAGCAATTATACTTGAAAGGTGGTTTAACTACTTATTATTATTGAACGCCTCGCTCAGTCAGCCTCCTACAGCTTTTGGTGAGTAGCAGCTTATAAAATAAAAATCTATTTTAGGCTAAATTCTTCTTTTCATGTATTTTTAAAATTACTAATTAATATTGTTATGAACCTATGGAAAAATTAATTAACAAATTTAGTCAGGTCCAGGTAGTAAAGGTATTTCTTTTTATTAACTTTACTAGACCAACTCTCAATTCAAATGCTTAAATTTAATTTAGTTTCATTGCCAAATGGTTAAAATACCAGTCACTGGTCAATTAAGATTCAAAAAGCTAATGCTGACTTCTAGTTCTAAAGATAATTTAATAAATACATACATACATATACTCACGGCCGTAAATCCCAAAAAGGGGTAGCCAGAGCTTCAGAGCTAGAAACTTCTCAGCCGCATTTGGAAGTTAATAGGGGAGAAGATGGAAAAAATAAAGTATCGTTGGTGATGGGTCTCCAACCGCATCGCCCAACAACCACTTAAAAAGCCCCACACCCTGAGTCTCCTCATACGACACCCTCGGGTAGAAAGGGGTAGTGATATTCTAAGCCGGCACTACACCGATTATTTTTATTTATTTATTTGAGAAGCAAACGGTACACAATATTTCAAATAAGATAAAAATACAGAGAAGTTCTTGACCTATAAAGTTTCTACCAATTGTTATACAAACGATACAGAAAAATGCAAATTAAAATAACTATTGAGCTATTATAATGACCGATTTGTGAGATTCATGATATATTTAGTGCTTGAAAAGTTTTGGCAGAGAAGCTTCAGTGTTTAATAAAATCACTTGTGCACTGGCACCACGTAATCCACGCCTCTTCTGTCTTAATTTAAAGCTGACAGATAATTGTAAGCAATTGTTTAATTACAAAGACGCTGTGTAGGTATGAACTCATAATTTGGAGAAGCGATTCATACGCATATGTCTTTGTGAAATATACAGCTCAATTTTGTTTATTTACTAGCGACGTGACGCATTGTTATTTGTTACCCGTTCAAAATATCACTAATTGTTAAATATACTGTTTTCTATTGAAAACCTATAATCTTCTCGGATATTATTATTTTCTTGATTATTTCAATATTTATAGTGTGTTTGATAAAACAAATAACCGAATCAAATCTAATTCGTATTTTTAGGTATAGTTAGGAGTAGGTAAAGATTGGGGAGTCTAGATCAATTCACCCTCGCTTCGCTCGGGTGAATTGATCTAGTCCTCCCCAATCTCTCATTGCTTTTCATCAAAATTATATTTTGTTTCTGAATTTATATTTGCAGATCGGTCCACTTTTGCACAGCAATTCAAATCTATGTAGTCCCTCTAATCTTTAAGTGCCTTTTTTTTCAACCAGATGTATTTGTGTATTTTATCCGTTATTTAATTTCAACTATCATATTCTACAGATGTATTTATTTGATTTATCTGTACAATTTCACATTTTTATTTGAAAAATAGCAAAATCGTTCTGCCTGATTATCCCTGCAGCTTGCGGTATAGTTTTTATTTGATTTAGGATGGCGCTCACTGCAGGGATAAAATTGAATTTTATTATTCTTGATCAATTTTCTATATTATTTATCTCGTAATGTAGAAGATATTGCAAAATTCATATTATATATTTTCATAACAAATGTATATAAAGTTTTCAGTTGATTGATTTATTCACAATTTTTGTTGTTAAATGAAACATAGTCTAGATCATCGCACATCATAATTTTATATCGTTATTCACAATTCACATTCACAATCATTTTATAAGTTCATATCTTAGTGGGATCTGAGTCATCGCATTGAAAAACGTGTATCACATTTGTGTTATATACTAATAGAAGAGAAAATTTTAATACCACGATGTAGATGTTTTGGCTATAATTCGGTATGTTTTCATCTATAACCTGATAATAATAGCTTAAAATAATAATTCTGACATTTTCAATATTAAATGAGTAAATTTTTTATTGAGATATCACTTTAACATGATGAAATCAATCAACTTTTGTTGTAACTATGACTATGTTATTATTCGCGCCATCTAGTTGAGCGCTAGCGTAAAACACATATAGAGACTGATAACTAAATATATCGGACTTACTTAATATCATCAAATTTGAAGTAGATTTTTAGTTCTATTTAATTTCATAATAACTTACTTCATATGATTAAATACAAATATGATAGAAACAAAGATGAAGCAATGTTACGAAACACTAATAACATATCATTAATTGCGACATCTATTCAAACCTTTCGGTACTTAATAAATAATTAATAAATAGTAAGTAAAATGCAATCTTTAACCTGTTTGAAATTGTTACATTCGCTTCGTCATAAGATGGCGCTTACAATGCAGAAAAAAATACTTTTTTAGGATGCAAATAGTAATTAATGATAGTATGCGAATACATACAAGCATACTTTTATTGGATTATAGTTAAAATATTTGTTAACCCATATGACCGAAATAATTATAAAGGTTTCGTTTTCGGAGTAGACTCTATTGGTTTTTATCTTTAACTAATTTCAAAAATTTTGATGCGATATTTAGCATAGTATTTGTCAGACTTAACAGTAAACTTAAGTTATATAAACTTACACTAAAATGGAAGGTTCGCACGTTTACACATAAAAGTATGTATGTAATTTCGTTCGCAATTTCGTTAGGCTGAACCGATTTAGCTGCGGTTTTCTCTTTTTAAACGATTTATAAAAAGTGATTCGTAATTCATTTTTTTTTTTGCTCAAACTTTTACATATCAAAACATATAAATACGTTAACGGAGAGATTTATTTAAGTATAATTACGAGTTTAGATAAAGGGAAATAGTTCTTGTTTTTCTTTCTTAAGCAATGGTTATATAACATGACAATTTGGATTCAAAATTAATGACTTAATTTATTTTTATCATAGTTCTTTTCCAACAAAAATAATAATATGTCAGCATAAGTACAAAGCGATTCCTTTTTTGATTCATGTATCATATCTCAACTGTTTTGCTGCATCAGCAGTAAATATCGGAACACTAAGACGTGTGCACATTCACTCTATTGTGATCAACTTAAAAATGTGCGTTATGCTTAGATCAAATAAGGAACTTTTTTATATATACGGTTCTGTTTTGAATCGATGCATTTTGATTTTTTCTACATTGTGGAGTTGTCTTTACAATCGCTGAATATAAATACTGGATTAGGGGCTTAATTGCTCCATTTCTGCTCGCTATATACCTAAGCGATCGTAGTGCTCTCCTATTTTGTTTTATCTGTGACGTGTGGTGCAACAAGAAAATGTCACAAGTATGTAAGTATTACTTTATTTTATTTTTTTATTTGAATTTTGAAACTTGCTCCATACGCATCTTGCTTCACATCTTTATTTCATAAATAAAGGAGAATCGGTTTAATTTTCTATTTTAAGAACAAGTGTAATTTATTCGGCGATCGATAGTCTCTGCCTACCTCAATGGTGGGGAACTAATAGTGCAAGTACACGTATGTAATTTATTTGATGAAATTTCATAATAAACTTGTTTATTTCAGGTGTTCATTAAATCCTTTCTGGACCGAAGAAGACGTAGCTAGCGGTAGCGGCTTTGCGACACCCGTACCACTAACAGCACAGCCCAAGAAAACCAACTCTGGTGCGGTGGAGGGCAAAAAGAAACGCACCTACAGCCGCAAGAAGCCCGAAGCGACAGCAATATCATCGCCATCACCGGCAGTCGCCGCCGTCGCTTCTGCACTGTTACCAGAGCGGGAGCTGTTTCTCAGCTCCAGTTCCGAAAGCGAACGTGAAGAGGCTCCGCCCGTAAAAACAAATAAGAGATCGGAGGTAAGTTCTGCTTTGCTTATTCTTTTTTGAGGACCAACAAGGAGGTGAAGTTGTAGTTATATAACAAACAACTAAATTATAATAAATCGCTGCATAATTAACATTATCCCTACTCGATCATACTACAAAAACATCAAATAAATTAAATTTCTTTATTTTAGGTTATTATCAAAGATTATTTTCGCGATTTCCCTGTACAAATACTGATAAGATTATTAATAATTTTTCAGCCCGAGCCGAAAAGAGAGCCAGTGCGTGCGGTGCCGTTGCGCAGTTGGCTGAGTCAGCGCGTCGCAGGCGGCTACACGACCCAATCCGACCCTGTCAAAGTAGGGGAGTACTTTGTTGAAATCAAAGTATACCAGACGCGGGAGGTGGAAAAAATTGCTGCCAATGAGCGCTGGAAACATTCATTGTTAACATTGAAACTCGGAACCGACACTGATACGCGCTTTTGGAAAGCGCTTAATACTGCTGTCATAGCAGGCAGGGACGAATTAAAACACTTCCAACCTGTATTATACGCGAGTAATGTGTTTTGAACTCATAACTGTTTTAGTTCGTATTCCATAATTAGATCCTGTCTTCATTATTTTAATCTCTTTTATTTTCTTAACAAATGGTGGGCAGCAATTTCTGAGTTTGTTGGATTGCGATCCAAGCTATATTGTATAGACTCCATTAATACTTCTATCAAAAAAGCTAAAGGAGTTAAAAAGTGTATTACTAAACGAATAAATATAAACAATTATAAGAGAGCGCTATTTTGTAATGAAAGTCTTAGAGATGATATGTTTGTAATACGGTCAAAAAGTCATAATATATATACGCACAGAATAAATAAATTAGTTCTTGATAGCACGGACAACAAAAGGCAACAAGTTAAAAAATACTTTTGAAACATTGCCTTGGGGCCATTTCACCACAATATTATGACTTTTGAAAGTAGTTTTCCAAGATTAACCTATTTTATCCATTTACTGTATTGCTTCATCTATTTTGTAACTTCTTTATTTTTTTATTAGAAATTACTGTTTATCTTTTATTGAATATTAATAATATGCCTAAAATACAACATTATTTCTGGTTTTAATTTTTACGTTCTTATTTATTTATAATTATTTTATTCATCCAAGATCTTTTAGGTTATACAATGTTCCAATATGAAATCAGGTTGAAAAGGTAGGGAATATAAGAAACAAATAAAAAAGAATGAAATCAATTTAACTTAGGTGTTTTATTTTTTCTTTAAACCTAAAGCTAAGTACATACTCAATATCATAATTTTACAATAAAATTGATTAATTGAAACATGCTTCATATACTACTATAAATCTAAATCAGCTGATATTTTTTTAGATATTTTGTTGATAATATTTTTTGTACTGTCCATCACATCATCATATAAGTCAGTCACAAGATATTGGGCACTCACATTTTGTTCATTTTCACTTTCACAAACTGCTTTTATATCTATTTTAATCATATATCGCCCCTTCGATTGATTATTTTTCACAATAAATGAAGATTTAGTAGCAGGTTTCTTTTTTAATGTTTTCCCTTGTTTATTAACATGTGATTTCTTAAAATATTCTCGCCGCCTTTTTTCCACTCTTTCCAGCCATCCATCGACGTCCTGAGCGTGATAAAATGGATTATTCACGTCTTCAACGTCAATATTAGGTTGTATTACATCGTAGATGTTGTCTAATGTGATTTGACTTGCAGCCGACATTGCCTATAAAAGAAAAAATAGAAGTATTCGTAAATATGAAATAACCGCGTACTTATGACTAAATAAATAAATAAAAAATATTATACAAAACTTACCGATTAGAGTGAGTGCATTAACTTGTATCACGCTGAAATCTCGAGAGCGACTGACAAGATGAGACGTGTAGAGCATTGATCTTTCATATTATACGATTATATGAACTGTTAGAGGTATTCGACAAAATGCTCCTTATGTTGTCTTAATATACTTTCAAGAAACGCAGGTAAATATCCGACTTAATATATCATGTTTTTTTTCAATGATTTCAGAGATATTATTCCTTATGATGAGTATAATTAAAGTCAACAGGCAAAAAGACGTAAGTGTGTAGTTAGGTACGTGTATATTTTTTAGAATATTCTTACATATTTAACGTATGGTTATAAAGTTACAGACATCATACAGCAAAATGAAGTTAATCAAACAACCCGTATCCTTAAAAATTGATGCATTTAAAATCGAGCCCTCTGTAAAGACTTGTAGACACAGTATACTGTTACCTAATTCCATACGCAGTATTATATGCGGCCCCTCAAATTGCGGTAAGACAAATATTATGATTAGTCTTTTACTAAACGAAAATGGACTAAAATTTCGAAACATTTATATTTATTCGAAAACAACGTTTCAACCAAAGTATAAATTTTTAGAAGAAGTTCTTAAAAGTATTCCTAATGTCAAATTATTTATGTTTCAAAATAAAGAAGATGTGATATCACCTAATGAAGCCTTAGAAAGATCAATTATTATTTTCGATGATGTAACTTGCGAAAATCAAACTAACATACGCAATTTCTTTTCCATGGGACGTCATAAAAATATAGACTGTTTCTACTTATCACAGACCTACTCTAAAATACCTAAACAACTTATACGAGACAATGCAAATTTATTGATTATTTTTAAACAGGATGATATGAATTTAAAACATATTTACGATGAACATGTAAGTTCTGATCTCAGTTGGATCGATTTTAAATCACTAGCTGCTCGTATTTGGAAAGATCCATACTCATGTTTAATAATAAACAAAGACTGTGAACTAAATAATGGAAGGTATCGGAAAACATTCGATGTGTTTGTGAAATTTGAATAAGATATAAATACTTTGAACTATGGGAACTAAATTCAATCGAAAATAAACTGTATCAATTAGCAGTAGTTTGTTGTAATTGGCCTTTAATGATGGAAACAGATATAAAGAAACAATTAATAAAATCAGTACAAAGTATTAAAAATAAATTAAAGCAAATGCGTCAAGAAGACCACAATTTAGAAATTGAGCAGTGTAAAAGATTGAAACCAATAACAGGACCATTAGAAGCTATGATCACACTTAATACCTTTCCAAACAAAGACAATTCTAAGATTTCTAATTCTTCTGATTATATTGATGAAAATATTACAAGCGTTAGCGAAAAAAATTCGGATAATGAAGATCAGTTTAATGAAAACGACATACTAGATAGCAAATCGTCAGTCAAATTAGAAACTCATAAAGCAATTGCAGACTCGCCTTATTCTTATAATACGCTAGATAAAGAAAATATGACAACTCCTATAATATCGCCAGACTTTACCTCACAAATCAAGTTGAAGAGTAACATGACTAATGAAATGTCTAGCAATTCTCCTCGAAATATGGTTAAAAACTACAATGTTACATACGGCATCAGAACAGAAGGAAACAATTTAATGATCGGAAATACCCCGGTGACGTTAAAATCATATGGATCAAATCCTTCTAATAATTATACAATTCTCAGCATAAATAAGAAAAGCTATGAAGTGACACCAGGACTGAAACAACTATTATTTGAAAATAGGCCCGACGAAAGTTTAATTGCTGAAAAAGATAAACTTGTGTATAAAGATATTTTGGTTCATACACATGCACATAAAAGGGGATTTACATCTTCAGGACAAATACTAGGAAACGCTGGCATGAAATATCTGAGTATCATAAAACCTCTTTTTTCTGAATTTGATAAATGTAAGGAAGGAGGTAATTTACAGATTTTGAAAAAATATAGACCGAATACGGATTTTATATACTGGGATGATCCCAACGAACTAATTGATAGATTAAAAGTCTTGTTAGCTTCAAAAAATGCTGGCAATACAAACCATGATAATGAAATAATCTCTATTATAGAAGAATTAAAGGAAGCGGGCATTATTAAGGAATAAATAAAGCTTGCAGCATGATTACTCAACTAGTCAATAAAAGAAAGTCAATCATGAACGTTGACAAGTTTGGGCATCATATTTTTAAAAAACAAAAAAATATTGAAGCTGTGTATCATGAGCGCTGTATTGATTTGACAGAAGATTGTAACTTAGATGCTAAAAATAAAATTATTAAAAACATCAGAGCACCAATCGATTCTCAAGACTGTGCAACTAAACATTACGTTGACACAATTTTTGACACATTATCTTCTCAACTCAAGACAATAAGTAAAAACTTTACCCAGGCTACAAAAGAATTAACAAGGGATATATATAGCGTTCAACAACACTTAGATGCGAATTCCGCGAAAATAAAGAAAAAATGAGCAAAGAAAGTGTGGTTACCGAAATTCATAAACAAGCAAGAAAAAATTTTCCTCGAAGACACGTTGTAATGAAGGACATAGATGATCTATGGCAAGCTGATCTTATAGATATGCAGTCTTTTTCTAATAAAAATTCTGGCTACAAATATATTTTAGCAGTAATTGACACCTTTTCTAAGTATGCCTGGGCTTACCCCTTAAAACAAAAGAGTATGGAATGTATAACACTTGCGTTTCAAGATTTGTTAAACAAAGGTCGCATTCCAAAAAATTTGCAAACAGATTTAGGAACTGAATTTTACAACAAGAAATTGAAACAGTTACTACATCAATATAAAATAAATCATTATTCTACATATTCCACCAAAAAGGCATCCATTGTAGAAAGATTTATAAGGACCATTAAAGGTAAAATGTACAAGCAGTTTAGTTTACAAGGTAGTTATTTATGGTGCAATAATGTTCTTTCTAAATTAATAAAATCATACAATAATACTGTTCATAGAACAATCGGGCTCAAACCAAGTCAAGTTAATATCAATGTTAAGAAAACTGTATTAGATAGATATAGGAAATTAGAATCAAATGAAAGATCAAAACAAGGTATATCAAAACTTAACGTAGGAGACAATGTCCGTATTAGTAAATATAAAGGAACATTTGAAAAAGGATTCACTCCAAATTGGTCGACTGAAATATTTAGGATTAGTAAAGTACAGAATACAAATCCGTATACATATCTTTTAAAAGATGCACGACATCGACCCATTTTGGGTTCATTTTATCCTCAAGAATTACAAAAAACTTTATATCCAAACGTTTATCTCATTGAAAATGTAATAAAAAAGAAAGGTGACAAATTACTAGTTAAATGGTTGGGTTTACCTGCTGAAGAAAACTGTTGGATACATAAATCAAGAGTTTTATAAGTAAATAACGATCTATTTCATCTCATTTATGTTCGAGACTTGGAAGAAAGAGTAGTAGTTATTCCCTTTATATTAAAAGATAAATAAAAATGCTAAGGAAGACACTAAAAAAAACAAAAATTAATAAAATTAGAAAACGTGAGAATGCATCATACAAAAAAGAAGTTAAAACTGGTACTGGAATCAAGAAAACATTTAAAAACATTGTTTCTCTTACAAAGAAACATATTAAGAAATTCAAGCCTACTTGTAAAAAGGCAGCCATAGACTTAGCTGTTGCTATTGCAAACGAATTGACATCAGATTCAAACACACCTGTAAATGTTCCACGAGTAATACCTGTTCCAAAAGTCGGAGGGTTTTTACCCTTGATACCAATATTTGCCGGATTGTCTGCTGCGGGAGGCTTGGCTGGTGGTGCAGCCGGCATTGCTAGAGCTATTAATGCCACAAAATCGGCTAAAGAGCGCTTGCAAGAACTTAAAAGACATAATCAAAAAATGGAAGAGTTTTACATTGGAAAAGGACTTCGTCTTAGACAACATAGTGATGGTTTAAAAATTTATGTGAATGGAAAAAACTAGTTTCGAGGCTACCTAAAAGGGCGCTTACTAATATTGATTTACTTAATTTTAGCAAGCACATTCCGCATTTTAGAGGAGTATTTATGAGAGATGAATTACCTAGGAAACCATTAAAAAAAGAATGTGGTATTATCAATCTCGATACATCTCAAAATTCGGGAACTCATTGGGTAGCCTACGCAAAATGTGGCAACTATGTAGAATATTTTGATAGTTATGGAAATTTAAAACCCCCTGAAGAATTAGTAAAATATATAGGATCGAATATATTTTACAATTACAATAATGAACAAAAAACTCATCCGTATATATGTGGTCATTTATGTTTGAAATTCTTATTTTCATTTTGGGAATCTAGATAGATAAATAAGGAACGAGTTGAAAAAAAGGTTTAGTTCATCACGATGTCTTTAACATTAACCATCACAGGCAACACTTCTATACTTCAATGTGAATTTAATCCTCCCTTAATGTTAGATAGTAATTATGAGTGTGGTTTATTATATTTTTCGACTTTTAATACAATTCCTAATATTCATGAAAACAATAATATATTTTCTTACGGCGATAATGAAGTCGTGGAAATTCCTATTGGTACCTACGATCTACGAGTATTTGATATACAAGAATATCTCAAATCTAAAATAAAGGACTGTCAGTTAATCATTCAACCTAACAACAATACTTTTAAGTGTTCTCTATTTTGTACAAAATCAATTAATTTAAAAGTTAAAAATAGTATAGGTTCATTATTGGGATTTCCAGAAACGATTTTAGAACCCTATAAATGGCATGAATCGACTCACCCTATAAACATTCTTCCAGTGTCTGTGATACAGATAGAAAGTGATCTCATACAGGGCTCTTACACTAACGGTGAACCCACACATATAATCTACGAGTTTGTGCTAAATATTCCGTCAGGACATCAATTGATTGAAGTTCCGAAAACCGTAATTTACTTTCCAATAAGAAAACGACATATTTCGTCAATAACAGTTAGGGTTTTGGATGTAAAAGGAAAACTGATTGATTTCATAAACGAAAATATACAGTTGTGTCTTCACTTGCGAAAATTAAAATGATTGTATATAACGATTATGGTAGTGCTTATAAAATACAAGGTAAAAATAAAAATAATACCACTATCAAGCGGGTTGTCAAACGGTTCAGTCACGGAAATAAAAAACAAAACATCAAAATCTCAAAAAGTAATAGAGTATTTCTTCAAGCAATTGGGTTTAAAGTATGACTGTCCTTCAGATATCTGATTATCCACAATTCGATAATTCTATCGAAAGTTATGAAGTCCATACATATAATCCGTACAACAACAGTTTTAACGAAAATGATGAAATTCGCATACCTATTCATCAGCAAGATATTTATCTATTACCTTCTGCAAGTGCAATATATATTGAAGGAAGTTTCCTTGTGCAAGTAAAAGAAAAAGATAGTACAGTGATAAAAAAAAATGTTAAATTAACAAATAATGCCATCTCGTTTTTATTTCAAGATATTAGATATGAAATGAATGGCGTTGAGATAGATCGTATCAGAAATGCTGGAATAACAACTACATTAAAATCTTTAGTATCCATGAACAGTGGAGAAAGCAAAGCCGCTGAAATGTGGGGGTGGAAAGTGGATGGATTTCCAGAACAAGATGGTCGATTTTGTGTTCTTTTACCATTGAATAAATTACTAGGTTTTGCTGAAGATTATAAAAAAATTATCATAAATTGTAAGCATGAACTTATACTTAACAGAAGCAGCACAAATTTAAACAGCGTAGTATTAAATAATGGTGAAATTTTAAATCTTAATTTGCAAAAGGTACAGTGGCGAATGCCTCATGTCAAAGTATCAGATCAGCAAAGGCTTACATTGCTAAAACATTTGGAAAAAGACAAAGCAGTTCAAATTGCATTCAGGAATTGGGATCTGTATGAGTATCCATTATTGCCTCAAACTACAAAACATTCGTGGGCTATAAAAACAACTTCACAATTAGAAAAACCTCGTTACGTTATATTTGGATTACAAACTAGTCGGAAAAATAATAAGACGCGTGAGAGCACCTTTTTCGATCACTGTAATTTAACGAACATTAAATTGTTTTTAAATTCTTATTACTACCCTTATGATGCACTTAATCTAAAGTTTGATGAAAACAAATACAGTATATTATATGACATGTACACTAAATTTCGTCAGTCATTTTATAACATTTCAGTGGACCCGCTGCTTGATTACCAAGAATTTAAAGTAAAAGCTCCAATATTTGTAATAGATTGCTCAAGGCAAAACGAAAATTTGAAAACGGGCCCTGTCGATGTTCGACTGGAAATCGAAAGTTTAATCGATATTCCTAAGGATACTAGTGCTTACTGTTTAATTATTAACGATCGCCTTGTAGAGTATCGACCGTTAAGTAACATAGTGCGAAAAATATCATGACATCTATAGCCATTGTAGACGTGCAAGGATTCAAAAAAGATGACAACCAATTTATTTTAAAAGAAATTGCAATCGCATGTGATAATCAAATGCAAGTATTTTTGGTAAAGTCACCTTTTCCATCCTATAGACTATCAGATACAGAAAGAAAGCAAATAAGGTGGATAGAAAGAAACAAACAAATAAATTGGAACGAAGGCTTTGTTACTTATGAAAAGTGTCTGACAATAGTTGTTAGTTTTTTGTTTGATAAAACTGTTTACTGCAAAGGTACTGAAAAAGTGAATTGGATTAAAGATATATTATTGGACTATAAAGATGTTATTAATTTAGAAGAGATGAATTGTCCTAGTTTGTTAATGTTGTATGAAGAATTTAAGTTAAGTAATGATATTCATAATTGTATTCATCATTCCGCTACTTGTGCGTTACGAAATGTAACATGTTTACGAAAATGGTGTATTTTAAAAAATATTATATAAATTTTAAAGCACGAATGTATTTTATTTATATTTCTTGTTCCTTTTGCAATTATAATAACCAAAATAATAACCAGATAGTTCCTATCAGAAACAATGATACACACACACACACACAATGTACGATATGGTGGTTTATGTTATTATGACTAAAATGATAACAAAACAGGTAGCATGTTGAATATTTCTAAAAGCGGAAACAGATTGAAACAAAAACAAAAAGTAGCATTAGTTCAATAAAGATTGATTGAAATTAAACAACAGATAAAATACAAATACTTTTGGTGGAAAAAAAAAGGCACTTAAAGATTGGAGGGACTAGATATATTTGAATTGATCTGCAAATTAGAACGATCTGCAAATAGAAATTCAGATATAAATATAATTTTGATGAAAAGCAGCGAGAGATTGGGGAGGACTAGATCAATTCACCCGAGCGAAGCGAGGGTGAATTGATCTAGACTCCCCAATCTTTACCTACTGTTAGGATTTAAACTATTTAAAAAAAGGTATAATATAAGTTTGTTGCGTAGGTATAAGTATTATACCTTAGTTTTGGATATTAATTTTCTTTGCCAGTCTTGTGCCAGGGAAACGCGTCGGAGACCCATTCTTTATTTTACAGACTCTTCGTCACTAAAATTCCAATAGTGGCTGAGGAAGGTCTGGCTACCCTTTCGAGATTTATTGGCGTGAGTATATTTATTTATTGTTTAGGAATAGGTGATCAAATAAGTGTTCAACGATTTTTCTAGATTTACCAGGTTGTTTCTCCAAAATATATTTGAGTTTTTTTGATATCATGTGCTCAACATGAATTTTCTTTTTTCAGCCAGGATTACTTACCGCAATCTTGACCTATACGCCAGTCCTCATTACGACCAAACTAGGCAAATTCCAATGTCACTTAGCAATTTAAATAGTCAATGTTAATATCGTTTACGAATAAGGTATTTGCACTCCACCTCGGCAAGTGACGGTCGCCCACATCCAGGTAAGGAGTGGCTTTACTACCAGCATCGTTGCATTCCATTTTTGGTATTGGGTGGTTAGCTATTTACGGATAAATGATTTCTTTATGTTTTGTTAATCAATCTTACACTAATATGATAAAGAGGAAAGTTTTTTTGGGTGTTTGTTTGTTTGTAATGAATAGATTTGGGAATGGCTGAACCGATTCTCAAATCTGAATTCTGTCACCAGTGGACAACTTTCAGAACCGAGATACCATCACGCTTAATGACATAAAGGTTAAGCAGTGTTAGAATAAGATAAACTTGTACTGTTAGAGAAATATCACGGGTGGATCACTATATTATATAGATTTATATATTTGAATTATTTATGTTTAAAGGAAGGACAGGACAAGAGGCTCAATTTAAAAACTCTTAAAAAGACACTAAGTGTAAATGGCAACCCAAATCAAAGGCTAGCATTTTAGCTGAAGTTATAGGTTAATATAATGAAAAGTATTTTATTTAAGCCTTTTGTGTTTTTCTCTTACAATCAATAAAGTTAACACTAAAGAGAGCTTTTTATTGATGTTTCCTTTTTAATAGGTTTCCGTAAGTTTCGAGTATTTTGGTGGCTTACAATGTTTAGAGAATAAAATACCCCATTCAAAACTCTTTTTCAAATTAACCGTTCCAAAAGGCGGTTTAAAATTACTACGACCTACTACCTAGAACAATACTTATATTTCTTAGAATTTACCTACTGCCTTGTTCCTTGATAAATCACAACGTTAATAAGGCTATGAAGCTTACAGTGAATATAATAGTGTGTTCCACTATACATTACATCACTGAAAGCTGGGACTCGTAAGTGAGAAGAATAAAAGACGATATATGAGAAGATTAATGAAGGTGAGTGGATTGAAGGAGGCTTGCAAGGATCTTAGGGATTTATAGCCTCTGCTAACTCGAATGGTAGTTAACAGTGTGAGTATTTCTAAGCTTTGACGACATCTGTGGCCCAGTGGGTAGTTGAATAGCTTCTCGTATTACATCTGTGTATAATACGTCCGTATATAATATATATTACTGAAATTGGTTGAAGTCGAATCCCGACTGAATTTCTATTAATTCATGAATATAATATATTCAATATAATATATTATTATAATATTCAATATAATATAATATATTCAATATAATATATTATTATAATATTCAATATAATATTCAATATAATATATTCATGAATTAATAGAAATTCAGTCGGGATTCGACTTCAACCAATTTCAGTAATATATATTATATACGGACGTATTATACACAGATGTAACATATTATGTTGTGAAGACAGATTTCTACGAATCAAAGCGAATTGAATTCGCATTCCAAATGTTTCTCGTCCGAGCTCAACCAATTAAACAAACATATTAGTAAAAATACACATTTTCAAACATCATTCTATCATTTTGTTTGAACTGAGTTCGATTGAATAAATAGAATGGACTTGATCGATTGAACGTTAAGATCGGTTTGCACTTTGTAAATGTGGCAGGGAAAAGATAAACCAGGCACAAAGTTTGACTAACTTTGAAAAGATTATATTTTATAATAAATTATTCTGATCTTCATTCACATTCGATGCTAGTCAAGAAGTATTTTTATAAGTAATTGATATACATAACCTACTACACCTAGTACTAGTAGTATAAATTGTGTTAAATGGTGTTTCGGACATCGTCTGACTCTGCCGCAAAAAATGCTTTTCCTTTATTTAGGAGGCAGTAGTGTTCTGACTGTAAGAGTTTTTTTTTTCAATTTATGTCATTACTGACATATGATACTTGCCTAAAGGTCACATTTTTTACTTGTTAAATGTACCCACGTGATAGAGGACACACCTATTACTGCTTTAATTGTACTTTGTTCCATTTGCTGAATGCTAAACATAAGTTAACTATGGTAGACAAAGCTTCAAAAATGAAAATGTATCAATGACTTTTGTAAGTTGATTTCCATCAACGGGAAGGAGATGGTCGTTGGTTAGGTCTCCAGCCACATCACCCTACAAACACTTCAAAAGCCCCGTACCCTTAGTCACCTCGTGCGCCACACGCGGGAAGAAATGCAGTAGTGCTATTCTAAGCTGGCACTTCACAACAAACATTAATAAAGTATGTAAAATTATTATAGTGTCGGCTTAGAATAGCACTACCCCATTTCTTCCGGTGGGTGTACGTAAGAGGCGACTAACGGTATTGAGGCTTTTAAGGGATTTTTGGGCGATGCGGTTGGACACCCATCACCAACAACCTTTATTTTACCATTATGTCCCCTCCCCACTCAACTTTCCAAATGTGGCTGAGGAAATTTTAATTCCTTAGCTCTGGCTACCCCTTTTAGGGATTTATAGCCGTGAGTATATGTATGTATGTATGTAAAATTAGTTAATTGCAAAAATGTGATAGACTACATACTTTATTTTCATTCGCACTATTTTAAATTTAAACCACGTTTTGTGGACAACAAGCCATTCATAGTTCTTCGCGAGCACGTTAAATGATACCAGCAGACGTTGCGTGGTGCGAAAAGACATACAGTCTGTTGAATGAGAATCCTAACTACAAACACTTGCCTCAGTTGGTTGTTTTATGTTATTTGTAATGGAAAATATGCTCACAAATAACATACATATGCTCACGGCCATAAATACCAAAAAGGGGTATCCAGAGCTTCAGAGCTAGAAATTCCTCAGGCACATTTGGAAGTTGATCGGGGACAAGATGGTAGCAATGAAGTATCGTTGGTGATGGGTCTCCAACCACATCGCTCAATAACCACTTAAAAGGCCCCATACCTTTAGTCGCCTCTAACGACACCCGTGGGTAAAAAGGGGTAATGACATTCTAAGTCGGCACTAAACGGCAAGACCGAATAACATATAATATAAAACGGAATCTTATACTTTTGCTGTGTAGTTTCGGCTTAGAATAGCACTACCCCATTTCTTCCGGTGGGTGTACGTAAGAGGCGACTAACAGTATTGGGGCTTTTTAAGGAATTTTTGGGCACAACCACACAACCTTTATTTTATCATCTTCTCCCCACTTAACTTTCCGAAAGTGACTAAGGAATTTCTTATTTCCTGGCTCTGGCGACCCCTTCTAGGGATTTATAGCCGTGAGTATATGTATGTGCATTCTGTGTACTAAGTATCAGGAATTTGTCAATAAAACAAAAAATACAAATTATTCATCTAAATTTATTTTATCGCCTCCAAAGTAGGCCCCATCGCTTGCAATACAACATCTCCACCGCTTCACCCAGTCTTCCATACATTTTTCATAGGCTATTTGCGGTATGGCCTTTAGCTCATTCAGCGAATTGCCTTTTATGGCTTCTATCGACTCAAAACGTTTTCCTCGAAGTAGTAATTTTAACTTGGGAAATAAAAAAAAAGTCAGAGGGATCCATATCAGGAGAATACGGTGCTTGGTTGAGAACTTTTGTTGAATTTTTCGCTAAAAACTCTTTCACTATTATGGCTGTGTGTGATGGTGCATTATCATGGTGCAGCATCCATGAGTTGTGTTGCAACAAATCTGGATGTTTTCGGCGGATACTCTCACGCAAACGCTTCAAGACGCCTAAATAATATTCTTTATTCACTGTTTCTCCCTCTGGAAGGAATTCGGAGTGAACCACACCACGATAGTCAAAAAAAACTGTCAGCATCACCTTGATTTTGGAGCGACTTTGCCGCGGTTTTTTGTGTTTCGGCTCGTTTTCGAGACGCCATTCTGAAGACTGTTGGCTTGTTTCCATGTCGTACTCATAAACCCATGTCTCGTCGCCAGTTATTATACGTTTCATAAAGGTCGGATCCGTAGAAGCTCGGGAAACCATGTCTTCAGCGACATGTTTTCACTGCGCTTTTTGAACAAAATTGAGCTCTTTTGGAACTAGTCGAGCGGCGACGCGTTTCATGCCTAAAATGTCAATGAGAATGTTGTGGACTGACTTAAAAGATATGTTCACCTCACAAGCCAACTCTCTCAGACTCGTACGTCGATTTTCGAGCACTAACTTCTTGATTCTGTCGATGTTTTCTTTGGTCGTAGCGGTTGAAGGGCTACCAGAACGAGGCAAGTCTACTACTACTTCTCGGCCTTCTTTAAAAGCCTTATACCATTCATAAGCCCTTGTTTTCGATAAACACGATTCGCCGTAGGTATTTCGCAACATTTTTAGTGATTCACCACATGAAATATCATTCGAAACACAAAATTGAAGGCACACTCTTTGTTCAACAATATTTTCCATTGTAAAAATCGCCGAGGACTCAAAACTATAACCAACAAAAAATGTAGTTTAAAACAAATGAAATGACAGATCCCGCTCAAATTTTGCGCGCTAAATCAGTACAGACAGTGCAACCAACATGCAGTAAAAAAATTTGAACGACCTCTTTTACGCGGGTCTTTTTATTGACATATTCCCGATACTTTTTACACAGAGTAGTATGTATTATATTGAAATTTTAGACAAAAAAACATAGTTTTTACAAACTACAGTAGTATATATTGTAATTTTTTGGTTGGTAGCCAATCGTCACTCGACAAATGCAGCGAAATATAGAGACAGTGATTTTAACTCCGGCGCCGCTGTTTCGTCGGTGCCTAATAGATTTGTTCCTGTCTTTACCGAAATAGATTTAGCTGTATGTCAAAATGACGGAATAATTTAATTTCATGAAAATACGAATGATAATAATGTTTGTAGTGTACTTTTATAATAATACTACTCCTTGATTTATTGACTAAATAATCTGAGACTTTTATTACGCATGTATACAGTAAAAAAAGTCTGCTGCTGCGTCTCCCTTTTCCTACTATCATCAACAATCCCTATTTTACTATCTTAAAGATAGTAAATATCTTTTGTGTCTGCTGTAGAAAGTAAAAAAATGTAGATTTAGAAGTTAAACATATTAAAAACAATGGTGATCAATATCGTTTTATAATATAAATCAATGAGCACCAGCTGCATGTACAAAGATAAGATTTTGTGAGCGAGAGGAATAAATAATTACTGCTGTCATACCAAAACTTAAATAAAATAGATTTGTATTATTTCTTGTAGTAATAGTATGAGTTTTGCATAAGATTCATACATACATATACTCACGGCTATAAATCCCTAGAAGGGGTCGCCAGAGCCAGAAAACATTTCGAAACTAGGTTTATTTGAAGGCCTATAACATAGCCTTTTCAGAAAAGCTTTGCTGATCGATTGCATTGCCGATCTTCTTATAGACAGAGAGACATGAATGCAGTGCGGCGAAGATTTGTTGAATTTCTTCTATCAGTAGTATTCGATCGCCTCTCACAACTAAATGAGTTCTGTAAACACTTTCACACTAGATTAATCGGATACCCCAGATTATATACATGTATGTATAGCCATATGCAAAACGTGGGTACTCTGAACATGTTCAGAAGTATTAGTACCTCTGCCAACCCCTTCGGGGATATTCGGCGTGAACGTTTATGTATATGTTATGGTATTATTACGTATAGCTATACTTCTTTCTAATCCAAACAAAACCGTCAAGACCTTAAAATTGTTTCCCTTTCAAATAATTCGTCTTTCTCTGACAATGTAATATCCTGGCTTTTACGAGAGCTTCACTTATGTCATAAAACAAAGAATGCAGTGTAGGGGCAGTCGCAAACATGTCAACAGGGTCGTCGCTGAGGGTACTTGAAGATCTTGAAACAATAGTCCTAGCGGAGAAACCTTCGTACGTCTTTGTTTGAGATGAAAGCGGACGGGTAACATAAATTGAATTGAGTTCCTCAATATACGAGTATGTTGTGTTCAAATTTGTGTTGCGACAAGTAGAGTAGGTCTTACCCGATAGGTCTTTTTGGGAGGAAATTGTTTATTTAGAAATATAAACGAATAAAATAATTTACGAAAAAAAAGTGCCGTGTAGTGCCGGCTTAGAATGTCACTACCCCTTTCTACCCACGGGTGTCGTATGATGCGACTAAGGGTATTGGGGCTTTTTATAGATTTTCAGGCGATGCGGTTGGAGACCCATCACCAACAACCTTTATTACACCATCTGTTCCCCATTTAACTTCCAAACGTGGCTTAGGAATTTCTAATTCCTTGGCTCTGGCTGCCCCTTCTAGGGATTCATAGCCGTGAGTAAATTTATGTATGTAACTACTGTATAAGTAGAGAAGCCTTTATCCACAGTTAATGGATCGATTGACATTAAATTGATCTGTAACTCATAAATTGCGTTGCTCACCGTTACTATACTTCCCCCGTTAGCGTGCCCCCTATCACACGAGTACACTGTCCAAGCCAAACGTGGTTACTCTGAATACTAGGTGATAATGCCACGAGATGTTCAAAAGTATTAGTACCTATGCCAACCCCTTTCGGGGATAAACGGAGTGAACGTGTGAGTTTGAGATGGTAAATGAAACACAAATTGTTCTGCATCAGACAATAACACAGAAACACATTCATGATGCGACCCATGGCCCTCCATTTGTGACGTAACTCTTTCACACTGTTAAGCGAAGTCTTATTTTCGCTTGAATAGTCTACTCACTGTTCATCTATCAAGCTACTATATACGAAAACATAAGCACGTGATAACGGTTAACCTCAGCCTTTCGGTGTTCCTCACTAGTCATTGTTCACCAATCAGAACCTAGATAGAAACATCACATATGATTAGAGCTATAACCAATAAATGTGCAGGTTATCAAACTGGATTTCATTGAAATTGAAATTGTTTTTTTTGCTTGAAACAAGTACAAATGTGAACAATATAATGTTAACCTATCGCACTCTGAGAACGAAAGAGGATAAAGTCCAAAAATAGTGATATTGAGTTACAATCATAGAGAGACATAAAAAAGTATGCTCTAAAACAAAGGCACTTATTGTTATAGGGACGGAAAATCGCTATCCTTTTTTTAACAATAAGGTCCTTTGTTTTACTATTCATCGGATTGGGCAGTATGCCTCTCTACGATTGTAACTCAATTTCACTATTTTTGGACTTGAGCCTCTTTCGTTCTGAGAGTGTGCTATATTAAACAAGCGGCAAAAAGGAACAGTCTCAACATTTGCTGCAAACAGCACCACAGATTTGCAGCGCTGATTTTCTGACTGTCAAACGACTACAACGAAGACTAATTGAAATCTTTTTGTACATGAAAACCTCATGTGGGGATTATTACTAATAAATAAAGAATAAATAAAGGAAAGAAAAATTTCGACACAGGCGGGAAACGAACCCGCGGCCTCGGGTATACGCCCCCGACGCTCTGCCAATTGAGCCACCGTGTCAATGGCTGCCAGCGCGAAATTCTTCTATCTTTTATTTCTTTTACACGTTTTAGTAGTGTTTGCGTTTCCTACCTCCGAATTTTTCCTAATTCGGAAGGCCACTCTTGTCTACCTTTTCAGATAGAATGCAAATTTTTAAAACGCCTAACTATCACATAATTTAAATCTTTTTGTTCATGAAAACCTCATGTGGGGATTATTACTAATAAATAAAGAATAAATAAAGGAAAGAAAAATTTAGACACATAATTAGTAAAAATTTGGAGGTAGAAAACGCAAACACTACTTAAACGTGTAAAAGAAATAAAGGATAGAAGAATTTCGCGCTGGCAGCCATTGACACGGTAGCTCAATTGGCAAGAGCGACGGGGCGTATACCCGAGGTCGCGGGTTCGATTCCTGCCTGTGTCGAAATGTTTCTTTCCTTTATTTATTCTTTATTTATCAACAACGAAGACTATTGAAACAATAACAAATTATAATACTAACACTTAAACAACGTTATACTTACTTACATACATACATCCATATATCTTACATCCATATACTCACGGCTATAAATCCCTAGAAAGGGGTAGCCAGAGTTAAGGAATTAGAAATTCCTCAGCCACTTTTGGAAGTTGCATGGGGAATAGATTTGGTGATGGGTCTCCAACCGCATCGCCCAAAAATCCCTACTTACTTACACTTATATATATTTACATCAAACAATAGTTACTTCTTTCACCCCCCCATTTAAAACCCTATAACTCACTTAAAATGTTAACCCGTTTACGAATTTCAAACAGAGCCAACATATAATTCAAAATGGCTGTCTGTTTGCAGCGTCCTCTGAAGTCAGTACGTGATCGCGCATTCATTTCGTTCAGTCAACATCTGCTACACATGGTCACCTATTTAAGTGTAATATCTTTTATTCAAAACCCGGTATTGTACTAACGATGCTGTTAGACATTGCTGGCTGCTCTGAATGAGATATTCTTAGAATATATTGTGTATGACATGCGTCAGTTTAAGATAACGTTTGGTTTATATAGATCGTTTTAATTAAAAGACTTTTGTTTTGTTTTGGTAAAAACACAAGCTTTTGATCCACACGTGATAAGTTTTTCATACTAATTTGAAAATGGTATTAGTTTGAGTCGCTATTTCTCAACACAATTAATTAAAAGTCGACTACTTACATACAATTTGCTCACAATATACTCACGGCTATAAATCTCGGAAAGCCCTTTTAGGAAGTTGAGTGGGGACAGGTTTGTAAATAAAGGTTGTTGATGACGTTTCTCCAACCACATCGGCCAACAATCACTTAATAAGCCCCAATATCCTGGGTCGCCTCTTACACTACTAATCTTACTCTTGTGTTAGTGCTATTCTAAGCCGACACTACATAGCTTAAATTATAAAAACAAAAACCTCAAGACTGTTGCTTGACAATATTAATATGAGCCCAATCTTTAGTGCAGTGGCACGGGTGTTATAAGAATTAAACAAAATTGTTTTGGTAATTTCTTACTACTGGAAAGTAAACGTTCAGCTCTCGATACAGATATCTCCGGATCGATTCCCGGTAAGCTATACTCACAACTTCAGTTTGTAAGTATTCTTATTTCCAGTTTGATTCGATATTGCAGGCTTAATTGATCTGATTATCCGAAAATTAAGCTAGGCCAGCGTGCTGGGCTATGGACTTTTTTAGTTATGGTAGGCACCAACCCCTTGATGGGGACATATATGGGGCTGTAACAAATTAAATTTATTATTTAGGTAAGAAATTAATTTGACAAAGTGTTACAACCAGCGTTGCAAAAACTTTCGGTAATTTACTACTACGGATAAGTTACATTTAACTTTAACAACACTAAATCAGTATGATCATCGACTCCGGGTCACTTTCATTATTACTCGGGGAATATTAACGCCATTTTTCCCCTTGGGATAGGCACAGACTATCGACCGCCACGTTTTACGATTCGGCGTGACGTAAACTAAATAAAATTACCCAGATATTATTTAAAATACAGTGTTAAAGCCACTTGAATCCAAGTGCTTTAACGGGCTCAAAACATAAACAATCCAGAGTCGCGTCAGTCACGTCAAGCGCCATCAGAAAGGAGACAAACAGCTTAGCCTATAAAAACCCATCTATCATATTGAAAACCCCTTATTCCATCACCTTCCCTTTTTACTTTTCACAAATTGAAGAATCCCAAGAAGACGATTAGATTGTCAGAGTCATTTTATTCATAATTCATACTGTATAGAGTCCATATAACTTAAAATATATTATATATAATTATAAATAGTACATCTAACAGTAAAGCATAGTAGAACAAGTTGCCGTGTTATTTCTTCTACTCCACAATCTTCAAGGCCCTTACAACGTGGGTCAACTTTGTGATCGAGCAGCAGGCGCACAAGCAGCTTGCTATCCTTCATTTGGCGCCCGAACAGGGACTTCAACCGCAGCAGCACGAGAGAAAAGGAGGACTACGCCACGCCACGCCAAGCCGCCGGTGAAGAAGCCAGGTCCAAGGGTTGGACACAGCAGCCATCCCACCTGCCAGCATCTTACCGAGGACAGTGTCGTGAGCCAATCATTCCTTTCTTTTCCTCACCTTAAAACCCCTCACCACGGGCAAATTAGTCAAGATAATCAATAGATAATCAATTTACATCCATTAATATCTCAGCAATCCCTTTGTATTTTACATCAATCTTATCATAAATCTATTTAATTACCTAGAAAGCACATTACTTCCCATTTATTTCTTAAAAATTTTGAGGTTAGAATAGATTCTCAACGGCATGGTCCACATGATGAAATTAAAGTTGAACTGATTGCACAAGGCAATCACCACTCAGCTATTTCTGAGCCACAGCCGCTGGTTTCTGTGATCCAGTGTATGACATAGGCCTCCCATGTGCTACAGAGTTAGCGCATAACATTTACAAAGATAATTGCAACTTAACCTTACAGCAATTCATCTAACAGGCTCCAACGCCTCACCAAGTGGAATCAGCGCACTCTATTAAGGACATCCAGGTTATGTTTCATACCACATGTCAACTTAAATAGTTTCTTAATCATATCAATATCAGAATTTCAGCCTTGTCTTGCATTAATTACTTAGTTTTCAATATTTTAACTTCACTTTGGCATTTTAGTGTTTTTGTAAAACTAGTGAGCAACATAACTAATTTTACAAAACCACATGCTCTTCACTTAGGTTAATCAACCATATATTTTCTACAGCCATCAAGTGCACATGTGAATCATTGACTCACTTTGCTTATATACATTCACTCAATTAAGTAAAGGCAGCAGTTAAGGTACTCATACCTCACATGTGCCGGCAACTCTAGCAGCATATCAATCAACTCTTCACTTAATTCAATTAATTTCAATATACAAACTTAATATTGGTTAGTTTCATGCCAGTTTCCGCTCTACCAAACGATTCAGGGATATATACTTACTACTGTTTCAAACAATTTCAGTGAACGTGAACTTCACCGAGGAACGCAGGCCTGCATCATTCAGCTGCTGCCTGTTGTCTCCAGCGGCGTCACCTTCACAAGGAGCGTAAACCGGTTTACAATTTACTTTAATTTTACATTCTTGCCACACCCTTTACTATAACAATTAACTCCAGAAATTTATCTATATACAGAACCTTTCACTTAACTAGTTACTTATTAATTATTAATTATTAATTTCCTTTTCAATATGACTGACAGTGAATTATCAGTAAAAACAAACACTGCTCATGCCAGTCGAAGCTCAAGCCCTGCCAAAATGGCAAGCGATGAATATACTGTGCTTAAGTATAAACGCAGTTCCATCAAAGGGCAAATAACCCACTTTAAAAATATTTATTAAATTTATTAGAGTATTGTGAATCCCATCCATTGACATCAAGGGATGAACAAATGTTATCATTAAAGCTAGATAAGTTTTTGGAGTTAAACTCTCAATTTGAACACCTGCAATCACAAATGGAAGCTCTTAATTTTAGTAACTTAGATTATGAATTAGATGAAAGAGAACTCATATCAAATGAATTCTGTTCTTGTATTGTGAAGGCTCGAAATCTGCTCGGTGTCAACAAACCTGCAGACCAATTCCAAGATGCCACTGAAGGGTCAAAGGCCTCCCATCCATGCCACTGTAATGGTCAAGGCACAATGGGGTTTAGGCTACCTGAAATCACTATACCTAAGTTTGATGGTTCATACTTCAAATGGCTTGAATTCAGAGATACATTTGAATCATTAATTCACAATAATAATCACATCAAACCTATTCATAAATTTCATTACCTCTGCTCATACCTACAAGGTGAAGCAGCCAGGGTTATAGCAAATCTTGAGGTATCTGATTTCAATTATGTAGAAGCATGGAACATATTATGTGAAAGGTATAACAATACAAAACAATTAGTTAATAATCATCTTAGTGCACTTTTTAATCTCAAGGTTATGCAGAGTGAATCAGACAAGTCTCTTAGGTTTTTAAGTGATCACATCACCAAGAATGTTAGGGCTTTACAGACTTTAGGTCAACCAGTTCAACACTGGGATTCTATTTTAATTTATTTAGCTTCCTCAAAGTTTGATCTAAATACTAATATCAAATGGGAAGAATACAAAGGCAATCTTCATTCAGAGTTGCCAACCTTTAATGACTTAAAAGAATTTTTAAAGATAAGAGCTGACATTTTAGAGACATTACCTCAAAGTAAGGTAAGGGTTAACACATCACAGGGTTCAAACAACAGTCATAATAATAATAATAGTCATGATTTAAAACACTATCATAGTAACAATCATATTAAACAAACAATAAATCCACCTCAAGCATTTATTGTTTCAACTTCAGGTAATGTAAGCGGTGAGGCTAGCAATCCTCAATTGCCCTCACGTTTACCCAATGCCCCCCTAGCATTAACAGTTACAACTAATACTAATTTCAAGTGCCCCCTTTGCAAGGGTAAACATTTACTGTTCCGATGCTTACGTTTCAGAAAGCTCACATTGGCTGACAGACGGAGTAGGGTCACTGGGCTTAAGGTTTGCACAAATTGCCTTCGGTCTGACCATATGGTTGCCAAGTGTCCCTATGGAGACTGTCGTAAGTGTGGTGGACGCCATCACACTCTGCTACACAGCTCTCCCCTTCTTCAAAATGATGTTGCTCCATCATCACATCCTGTCCCTTCAATGCCTCAGTCGCTTTCTCTCAGTCCTCCAGTTTCCCCTTCAGAGATCATTCGCTCCACCGCCATGATTGACATCATCAATCCCCAAAATGGTAAGGTGGAGACAGTCAGATGCTTGCTAGATAGCGGCTCTGACTACTCTTTTCTTTCCGCTGACTTAAGGAATCGCCTTAAGTTAGCTTCCACACCCTCAATACACAACAGTGTTGCAGGCGTTGGGAACACCTTTCTTAACCTGAGACCACATCAGTGCTCAGCGTTAATTCGTGCCCGCACTGGCACATACTCACATCTTCACACCTTTTTGGTGTTGCCTTCCATAGCAAAAAGGCATTCTAATGAAGCCATTGATGTTTCAAATATCACACTTCCCTCAGCTATCACATTAGCTGATCCTCAATTCAATCAACCACTAAGGGTTGACATTATGATTGGAGGCGATCTATTCTGGGATCTACTTGGCTCCGAAAGGCTCACCTTAGGTCCAGGCCTACCCATGCTGCATCATTCACAGCTAGGCTGGATTATAGCTGGCAAGATTTCCCATTCATTACCACAAAATTCACAAACTTGTAATTTTGTTAGTAGCAGTTCTTTTACCAAGTTAACTAGAACTCATAGACTAAAAACTAGACGTCTCTGTCCTCTCAGCCCACTCAAGGCAGCAGATTACCGTCTTGGTGATACTTACACCTTACCAAAACCAATTGGTTATTAATAACCTAAGTTGAATGAATTCATACACAACAAACATTCAACAATTGTTTATGGTTTACTTTTAATTTACATTTATATACAAATATTTTACTTTATACAATACTTATACACTTTACATCATCCTACACATGGATCAATCATTATTTGCTATTTTATTATGTCTTTCCTTCTAGATACAGTAAACAGCTGACTACCTAAAGGTCATTGACATCGAGGTAGTTGACCTCACAAGTTCATCGACTTTGAACTTTAGCATATATATATATTTTTTGGATTCATTTATCTGATGTATTTGAATCAGTGCGATGATAAATCACCATGATTATCATCATCATCAACGGTGGTCATCATCATAATTTCTTTATGCTTCTATTTTCGCCAGGGGAAAACCCACGGAAATATTTTGTGACAATGGGCGAAATTTCGTTGCCGCAGCTAAGGAAATAAATTCATTTTTTAACGACAATAAAGACTCATTTGTGCAGTTTGCTAATGTTCAAAATATTAACTTTAGATTTTGCCCGGTTTACGCCCCTAATTTCAACGGAAGCGCGGAAGCTGGCATTAAGCTTGCTAAGTTTCACATTAAACGCATCATGGGTAACACCCACCTCACATTCACCTCACATCGCTCCCCTTTCCTCCTCCCCAAATGATTTGGCAGTTCTCACACCGGGACACTTTCTCCTCGGCAGGTCACTCACGGCTCTTCCATCACCGGATCTGGCAGACTTACCGACGAAGAGATTGGATCGCTTTCAACTGTTGGAGCAGCTACGGCAAACATTTTGGAGGAGATGGCACAGGGAATATTTATCAGAGCTACAACAGCGAACTCAATGGCGAGTAAGATGTAGAGACTTGCGCATGGGTGATCTTGTCCTAATAAGCGAAGATAACTCTCCACCTCTGTTATGGCGAAGAGGGCGAGTCACTAAACTATATCCAGGAGCAGATGGTGTCCCGAGAGTGGCCGATATCAAGACCATGCAATCGACAGTAAGGCGAGCCATAAATCGCTTGTGCCTACTTGTAGAAGAAGATTGAAGACTCGTCTTCAATGGCCCCCCAGTATGTTAAAGCCACTTGAATCCAAGTGCTTTAACGGGCTCAAAACATAAACAATCCAGAGTCGCGTCAGTCACGTCAAGCGCCATCAGAAAGGAGACAAACAGCTTAGCCTATAAAAACCCATCTATCATATTGAAAACCCCTTATTCCATCACCTTCCCTTTTTACTTTTCACAAATTGAAGAATCCCAAGAAGACGATTAGATTGTCAGAGTCATTTTATTCATAATTCATACTGTATAGAGTCCATATAACTTAAAATATATTATATATAATTATAAATAGTACATCTAACAGTAAAGCATAGTAGAACAAGTTGCCGTGTTATTTCTTCTACTCCACAATCTTCAAGGCCCTTACAACGTGGGTCAACTTTGTGATCGAGCAGCAGGCGCACAAGCAGCTTGCTATCCTTCATACAGATATAATTTAAAATAGTAAATAAGTCAATTCGCCGACGTCGGTTTATTTAACTTAAAGTTAACAAAGTAAAGACCATTTCCGTGTACTCACCAGCTGCAAGAATCCGTGACATTTGAGAGAATTACCGGGAAACGAAACAAAATAAAAGAAGCTGGGAGTGCACAATAAACTGCCAACTTGGCTGAATGTTGCATGCGGCGGGCCATAAAAAGAGGTTGTATCTTTAACGCTAACGTTGCTTGCAAGTAAACTATTAAGACGATTCGAGAAATAGGTTTTTGACATTTTCAAAAGACAGAACGGAGCTAGAAAGAAAGTTCGCAGTTTCTATAAAAAAACTTACATACATTAGAAACAACAATGTTAACAACAACTATGCCTAAAAGATGCCTTCCTTACTTTTGCTTTTTTAAATCCTTCTCAACCGTGCAGTGCCGGCTTAGAATGTCGCTACCCCTTTCTACCTGCGAGTGTCGTAAGTGGCTTCCAAAGGTAGCTGAGGAATTTCTTATTCGGATGCTCTGGCTATTGGGATTTAATGCTGTGTAGTGCCGGTTTAGAATAGCACTACCCCATTTCTTCCGGTGGGTGTACGTATTAGGGCTTTTAAGGGATTTTTGGGCGATGCGGTTGGAGACCCATCACCAAAAACCTTTATTTCACCATCTTTTCCCCACGCGCGCATCTTCCAAAAGTGGCTGAGGAATTTCTAAAATACTAGCTCTGGCTACCCCTTCATGGGATTTATATCCGTGAGTATATGTATGTATGTATGTATATGTATGTATGTAAATAAGCTAAACAGTTGTTGAAATCAGTTTTCACGGACGCGGAAAGCCAGGCGGCGGCGATGGCGGGGCTGCGAAGTGCGAACAGATGAGACGCGCAATCTGTTTATTTCCGTCCAGATGTAGCCCCTCAATTCGCTCAGATTTTGCAGATTTATGGCAGAAATCACGGATTGTTATATATTTCAATCTATGTCGAAAATAGAAATGGTAACAAAAGATATTATTTTGTACCATTACTGGTAAGTTGTAAAATTTTTATTCTTATTATATATTTTATCATACAATAATTGATAATCCTTTAACATTACTTCTCAAAAACCTATTTTTTGACTCGATGACTAAGTGGGACTACCACTGCTTTTGAAACAGTTGGAGGAAACGTGACTTCAAATCCCGACTCGGGCCTACACCTTCCTTTTCTCAAGTCAAAGCTGTTAATGGTGAGGTAAACTTCGTGAGGAAATCCACATGGCAGATTTGTATTCAGTCATACATACATACATACATATACTCACGGCTTTAAATCCCTAGAAGGGGTAGCCAGAGCTAAGGAATTCGAAATGCCTCAGCCACGTTTGGAAAGTTGAGTGGGGAAAAGATGGTAAAATAAAGGTTGTTGGTGATGGGTCTCCAACCGCATCGCCCAAAAATCCCTTAATAGCCCCAATACCGTTAGTCGCCTCTTACGTACACCCACCGGAAGAAATGGGGTAGTGCTATTCTAAGCCGACACTACACAGCAGTCATGTGACAGTGTACTCGTTCAAAATGGGGATAGGCCTGCCCCTGTCACGTGAATACACTGTCCAAACAAAACGTCTGTACTCTGAATATCAGGTGACAGTAATTATTTATTTATTTATTTATTTGAACACTTTATTGCATACAGAATAGATATAATGTATTTTACAAAAGTACAGAACATAAAAACTTAGTACACAAAGGCGGACTTATCGCCTTAACGCGATTTCTTCCAGTCAACCTTTATGGTGAGGAAAAACAAGTACACAACTCTTAACTAGAAATAAATGATAATCAGTATGCAAAACCAAACTTAACTAAGCACAACCTATTTACAACCTTAACCTAGATATTAATTTATATAACTAATATGTATAATAATAAATATTCTTCTACAGTATCTTAATAATATACATATATACACATATATATAAATAAATTATATATATTCTTATATAGTATAATAAATACAAATATATACATATACCTATCATTATAAAATCTACCAACCTAAGGTCTTAAAAAAATGAGATTTTAATTTATTTTTAAATATGCTTAGCGATGATGACAGCCGTATGTCAACTGGTAGTGAGTTCCACAAATTAACCGCTTTGACTGCAAAGGAATCACTATATGTCGTACTGCTATGAGGAGGTACGCTCAACAACCTATTCTCCTGCGATCGCAAGGCACGGCCGTGGGAGGACAAGTATGTGAACTTACACCGAAGATAATGGGGGGCAGCAGGATTGTTAAGGGCATTATACAAAACACATAAAATATGAGTATTCCTCCGAAGTCGAATAGGGAGCCACTTTAGTTGAGCGCGATACTCAGAAACATGATCGTATTTACGTAATCCAAATATAAAACGGATACATAAATTCTGGAGACGTTCGAGTTTGTTAAGTAGCTCCTCTGTGAGGTCAAGATAGCTTACGTCTGCGTAATCAAGAATCGGAAGCAGTAGAGACTGCGCCAGCGTAATCTTAGTGTGGTGAGGCAGGAAAAATTGCAAGCGCTTAAGTGAGTGACAAGATGCAAAGACTTTTTTACTTACGGCTTCCACTTGGGGCAACCACGAAAATGTACTGTCCATTATAACTCCTAGATTTTTAATGTCATATGATTTTCAGGATTAGTACTTTTGCGAGCTCTTTGGCGATTAACGGTAATATATTATTTTGTACTGTGTAGTGCCGGCTTAGAATAGCACTACCCCATTTCTTCCGGTGGGTGTACGTAAGAGGCGACTAACGGTATCGGGGGCTTCTAAGGGATTTTTGGGCGACGCGGTTGGAGACCCATCACCAACAACCTTTATTTTGCCATCTTTTCCCCACGCAAGTTTCCAAAAGTGGCTGAGAAATTTCTTATTACTTGGCTCTGGCTACCCCTTCTAGGGATTTATAGCCGTGAGTATATGTATGTATGTATGTATATTATTTTGTCACTGACCCTTTCTTTGTACCTCAGATATCGTAAGCGGCGACTAAAGATATGGGGCTTTTGGAAGTGGTTTTTGGGCGATGTGTTTGGAGACCCATCACCAACGATACTTTATTTCTACCATCTTGTCCCCCATCAACTTCCAAATGTAGCTGAGTATTTTCTAGCTGTAATGCTCTGGCAACCCCATTTTAGGATTTATGGCTGTGAATATATCTATGTATATATATTATTTTGATTTCTTTTTAGCTTCTGTCTGAAATAAGCGTAGCAAATAAACAACGACTATTACGTGCCGTATAAAATAACAGGGCAAAATGTGAGGAATAAAAGCTTGTTTTAGTTTTAATAAGGGTATGTCTCGTGTCGCCGGTCACCCGGATGAAAATAGATTATCCGGGTATTTTTCCCGGATATTTGGGTTTTATCCACCCACTTAGATAAAGTCGAGAAGTTTATATTTAGCGTAGTCAGTAATACGATAAATAAGGGAAATATGGATACTTCCATTTTCATACTCTTTAGGGTTATTTGGTTAAATGCCAAAAAACTTATAAATGTCTGTTTGTATGTCACACTCATTTTTCCGAAACTAAGCAGTTAAAACTTGGTAGATATTTTTTAACCACGCTGTAAAGTTAACGGAAAATCTTATTTTTTCTATCATTTTCATTTGGAGTTAAAACTTAACCTGATACATGGATTGTTATATAAAGTCGATCATGGAAGACTCTACCTTGCACTTGGCCACATTTCTTCCTTTTGAATCAGTTCTCTCTACACATTTACATACAATACGCATTAACTCCATTGAAATACGTTTACACAGTGGCGTGCACTCAGCGATGTCCACTTTCCCATATTTATTTATGGCAAAGAGCTTCTTTCATCGACTGCCATTAGCCCGACAATGTAGCGCGATCTTTACGACGACTTAAATTGGTTGCGACCGAATGCTCCACCGATTACTCTCTGAGAAATCACGGTCGTAACCATAAAATATTTACTGTTGACATTGCATTTGTTTGGCTAACGTTAGATCATAGCCTCAAGGGTTAAGCAATCCAATTTAATGTGGACTTGTTTGGTTTCATGAAAATTGAGTTTAATTTTCGCGTAAAAATTTCGGTGCCGATTGAGACGATATTTATGGTTTTATATCGAGAATAAAATTGACTTTTTCAATCAATTTTAAGGCTTATATAACTGTAACGACGGTCTCTTAATAGCCTTTAAAGGACGTGCGGTTCGAATGTCATTGAGGTTAAATAAATGCTGAAACTAACATTCATAACGTTGTCTTAATTCCGACCTACGTCTCACAGAATTTCTTGTGGATCTACACTAAATGTACATACATATATTCATACATATACTCACGGCTATAAATCCCCAGAAGGGGTAGCCAGAGCTAAGGAATTAGAAATTCCTCAGCCACCTTTGGAAAGTTGAGTGGGGAAAAGATGGTAAAATAAAGGTTGTTGGTGATGGGTGTCCAACCAAATCGCCCAAAAATCCCTTTAAAGCCCCAATACCGTTAGTCGCCTCTTACGTACACCCACCGGAAGAAATGGGGTATTGCTATTCTAAGCTGACACTACACAGCTATGCACAAAATTTACTTATTATTATAAAAAAATAGATGATTCGTAGTGTCAGTTTTGAATAGCACTATCCTATTTCTGCCCGAAGGTATTCATCAGACGCGACTGAGGGTATTAGGGCTTCATAAATGTTTTTAGGCGATGCGTTTGGAGGCTCATAAATAACCAACAACATTTATTTTACTCTATAAATGTAAATGTAAAAATATAACAACAACTAGGTAAAGATTAAAGAATGTAGACAATGCTCGATAGGTTTGTCAGGATGGTACAAAGTTGATAAGAGTAATTGAAATCGTTAGATCGATTTAGAAAACTATTCATTACAAACCGCCACACACCTATGTTATTCTTTATAATTTCAGTATCAGCTGTAATATCAGCTGGAACTGTATCCACATCGGTCGAGTTATTGCACAGCGTAAATCATGGATGGATCAGTTACACCCTCAGGAGTTGATTAAATTTCGCCAACTCAGTTTATTATTTATTACAGTGGAAGCCGCTTGAAGATCGCTTGAGAGCCGTCGACGCAAGTAATGGTGCTCCGTGGACAGAGATCTTCCGCGGGGGGACTGACCTGGGGGCTGATTATGTATCTTTAGCGATTGCGATTGTGTCGCAAGTGGCAATAATGTCGCTGTCAAAAGTGTCAAATCGCATATAAATTTATGAGATTGACAGCGACAATCGTGCAACTTGCGACACAATCGTCACTCGCAAAACATACGTAATCAGGGGGCTGGTCTGGTGAGCTGAGAACAAGATGTCATAGAGATACTTGTGAAGACTATACTACTAGTAATATTTGCCACTTACACTTACCCTCACACATTAAATAGGACATCATAGATAGTTATTCGTTCAAAATAACAATAAAACTATGTAACAAGTGCAACTTCTAATACAAATGAAATACGGACCATAAATAAAAATGATGATTCGCAATATTAACTATTAAACAAAAATAAAATTATCTATGGCCGGTCGATCTGTGCTGCGTAAACGTGTTAACTAATCTAAAGCGTATGTCACACACACACTATAAAAAAAGATCTTTTATTACATACATACATATACACACATATACTCATGGCTATAAATCCCTAGAAGGGGTAGCCAGAGCTAAGGAATTAGAAATCCCTCAGCCACTTTTGGAAACTTGTGTGGGGAAAAGATGGTAAAATAAAGGTTGTTGGTGATGGGTTTCCAACCGCATCG
The DNA here is from genome assembly GCA_963576735.1 of Bedellia somnulentella. Classification (NCBI taxonomy): domain Eukaryota; kingdom Metazoa; phylum Arthropoda; class Insecta; order Lepidoptera; family Bedelliidae; genus Bedellia; species Bedellia somnulentella. The sequence continues at coordinate 965,099 of OY755173.1, forward strand.
CCCAAGAATCCCTTAAAAGCCCCCAATACCGTTAGTCGCCTTTTACGAACACCCACCGGAAGAAACGGGGTAGTGCTATTCTAAGCCGACACTACACAGCATATCTATATCTTTTATTATAAAAAATATTCTCAATGGCGATGGGGCTTTTTAAGTGGCTTTTAGGCGATGTGGTAGGTTCTCCTACCGCATCGCCACCAATACCCAATCACCAACAAAACTTTATTTCTACCATCTTGTCCCCTGTCAACTTCTTAATGTGGCTGAGGAGTTTCTAGCTCTAAAGCTGTGGCTACCCCTTCTTGGGATTTATGGCCGTGAGTATATATGTATTATTATCCCAACTCAATTTCCAAAAGAGACTAAACATTTCTAAACCTGAAGCTCCAGCTAACTATTTTGGAAATTTCATGCCGTGAGTATACCAAGAAATGTAATTGATAAATTCTGTATTAATGAAATTCGCATAATAAAATCGAATTTTAATTTGATAACGTCAGTAAACTTGTATGGCAAACGATTAACTACACATTTTATGTTTGACGTAAATGGTGCAAATTTTATCATTAAATAACTCGAATCGCAAATGTTTTTCCCATTAATAATGTAACATTTGTAATGATTTAAGTGATTCCTTCTTACATCAACTGATGGTATTGAAATACATTATTGTCTTTAATGTCCTCACAGACGTCAGTTATTTTATACATACATACATATACTTACGGCAATAGTGCCCATATTGGGGTAAACAGAGATTTTCAATCATGGCAAAATTCTTTAGCTTCGCTCACACCCAACAATATTTTCATACATGCTCTTTTATTCTTTCATATTTTTCTAATTTATACTTCGGCTATCTGCCTTTTTAAGCACACTCTCTATTTGGTCCAAATGTGCCCAAACCATCTCAACATTCCTTTTTCTACCAAGTTTTTCAATATCATCTTTCACACACATATCACCATCATTATCATCAGCCCATAGGCGTCCACTGCTGGACATCCTCCCTCAAAGATCTCAACAACGACCGGTCCTGTGCTGCCCTCATCCATCGTCTTCCCGCGACCTTTACCAAGTCGTCGGTCGCCTTGTGCGATCTAAGCCGCAAGAACCAGAGCCACTGACATAGCCCAAAGAATTGTAAAACTGAAGTGGCAATGAGCAGGACACATTGCACGCAGAACCGACGGCCGATGGGGCTCGATGGTTCTGGAGTGGCAGCCACGTACCGGACGACGCAGTGCCTCCCGCAAGGTGGACCGACGACTTGGTCGCACACATATACCTATACATATATGTATAGTATAGACTGTGTGTATGCTGTGTAGTGTCGGCTTAGAATAGCACTACCCCATTTCTTCCGGAGGGTGTACGTAAGAGGCGACTAACGGTATTGGGGCTTTTAAGGGATTTTTGGGCGATGCGGTTGGAGACCCATCACCAACAACCTTTATTTTTACCATCTTTTCTTCACTATCATTTCCAAAAGTGGCTGAGGAATTTCTAATTCCTTAGCTCTGGCTACCCCTTCTAGGGATTTACAGCCGTGAGTATATGTATGTATGTATGTATGTATAGACATATTTGCCGCGAGTATATCTTTGTACACACATACACAAACTCACGGCATTAGTTCCCATTGGGATAAGCAGAAATTATCAATATTTTAATTCCAGTGAATATTCTCTGTAAGTTTGATATGCTTCAAATAGTATTACGGACCTAGAATGAGCAGCTCAGTTTCAAATTGGTTATGTCTATGCAACATTATATCACAGGGCCTAAGAAAACTTATAAAAGTATCAAAATCTACCAATAATTGAATTTTTGAAGCGCAGTTTCTATTTAATATAATTATATATATACTGTTACAAAAATACAATACATTTTATTAAATTCTGCAGCCGGTTGGTTCGTACCTTTACATTTATCCACCAAATTCTTCACGCAATATGAAGAAATGTTTAATTTCGTTGGCTACAGATCTATTTGCAGACCTGTACAAGGAAGTGACGTGGTATAATTTGCGATGATATATTAATGTCATTAAGATAACATCTCCAACGGGAAATCGGTGCCAATTTGTTGGGTTCACTGTTTTCTGTCACGGAGCAGACAGAGCCGTGCACTGAACATGTTTCCACATCATTGAAACTAGTATCTCAATTTTGACATAAATTGTTTTGAAGAAAAAGAGACCATGAAAGAGTTCTGTTTGCTTAGTAGATTGTTATGATTATTTAGATATACTCACGTCATCATTTGCCATTAGGGTAGGCAGTGACTATCGGTCGCCACTTTGTACGATCCTGGCAAACCTCTCTAGCTTCATTCACATCCATCAATCTTTTCATACATGTTCTTTTATTCTTCGTACTTTAGACTTTGGACCTGCCTTTATATGATTATTTCTGCTGGATTTTTCTAAATTTGTTATATTCAGGCATATGTACAAGTTAATCTGGATATAATTTAAAACGGTTCAAGATAGTTGTAGCTGCTTCTATATGGGAGCGAGAGAACTGATGATGGACAATTCCACTGGTCCACGCGTGTTTTAAAAAAAAAAAATGTCTGAATCTTTTTTGTGTTCGTATTAAAATAAAGAATAGTTGAACATAGTACTAATCTACATATCAGAAGGCGGGCAGGGCATCAAGAAGGAAAGTATTTTTGTTGCTACCTACTTTAAATATTTTTTTATTTCTTTTGACTTTATTATGCAACCAGAAACCAGACTACCGCGCGGTTAAGCGCTTTGCTTCAAGTACGGAAGTCTCGGGTTCAATCCCTGGGGGGGGGGGTAAACTCACAAATTTAATTTGTAAGATTTAACCCAGTCTGGAAGGATATTGCAGGCATGATTCACCTGAAAATCCGAAAATTAAGATGATTCCGTACTTCGGAAGGCACGTTAGGCCGTCGGTTCCGGCTACTATTACGGTAGTAGTCGTTAGTCTGCCAACCCGCAATTGGCCAGCGTGGTGGACTAAGGCCAAGTCGCCCTATATAGGGTAGACTCGAGCCCCTTGGTGGGGACGTATATGGGCTGTGAGGATGCAACCAGCATCCCCAATTATAGTGACCAAGTATCTTTCCAGCACCGATATGAATTATAACAACTTATTTTATCTCCGACAGCTAATTAACTTAGGCAATAAGTTTCTATTATTAATTTATTAACTTTCTTCACAAGTGTGTATCATACGACATACGTGCGTCATAACAGCTGTCTGTTCACTAGAACCGCTGTTACAAATTATCATGTACTGTACGCATTCAAATGTACAGTACTAATAGAGATTTATTTTTGTTTCTATGAAAAAATAGACAGCATTGATAGCCAATGGGTAGAACGACCGCCCGTCAATACAGGCAGGCGTGAGTCAAATCCCGGGTCGGGACTACACCAATTTGTCATGGTTGTTAACGGTGAGGAAAAAAATCGCGAGGAACCCACATGGCTGGGTTGTACTTAGTCAATTGACCAAACGGCGATAGGCCTGCCCCTTATCACGTAAATACACTGTCCAAGCAAAAAAGCAAGTGACGATATTACGTAATAGTACTACTGCCAACTCCTTCAGGGATATACGGCGTGAACACTTGAATCTTTCGAAATTATGTTTTATAACAAAGGTAACATTTGCTAGAATGCCAAGGTAAACACTTAACAGAGAAATTTAATCACTAGAAGGTTTACTTTCATGTAAAGTTTTACTCCAGGGATTAGTATTATGGCTCTGTAAGGCTTAAGTTACTTACCAGACTTAAGATAACAACGTGAGAGTGTAACTTTATCATTATTTGTCAACATTAGAGCGCGGTGGTCCCGTCTCGAGATAACTATGATGTAATTATGCGTTAATTAATAAGAGCAGACAACACCTAAGTCGTATATACATATATTCACACCTTAGCTTAGCTCTAATTAGGCTAGACAGACACTATCGACCAAGAGCGGATCCAGCCATATGGGCAAGATGGGAATGCTCACAACCCTAATCGATCTACGACCTCACACTTTTATGGTCTATTAAGGCTAAATATGATATGATATTACTTACACTATGGCCAAGAGATTTTTGATTGCCTATGCCCACAACCACTTTTGAGGGCTGGATCCGTTCCTGCTATCGACCACCTTTTTGAGAGATTCCATTCTATTCTTACACTCAATCATGCAATAGTAGATTGCCAATTTCTTACACACTCCACGAGTTAAATATTGAATGCTAGTGATCCGTACCGGCGTCACACGGATGATGTTAAGTATTTTTCACTGCTTATCCGCTACGATATTTAGCGTGATGATATATAGCCTATGTTGCTTCTGAAACTAATCGCTTTCCATTTGTGAAATATTTTTTAAAATCTTTTAAGCCTGTACATTGCAATCAATCAAACAAACAACATTTTCCTCATTAATATAATACAAATAATATTAGTGTAGATTTATTTGACTGTGGGCAGAATCGATATTTTGTAACACATAAATTGTATTATTTTAAATATGATTTCCATTTCCATACAAATCAAATCAAAATCAAATCAAATATTCTTTATTGTTCTGACATAATTAACAAAAAGCATTAAATTACAATCACATTATTAAATTATTATAAAATTATATTCACATTACTAAATTAAACTATTTTTATTCGAGGGTAGGAACAATGCTTCATAAAGTTAACTAACAATTCTGACAGCTATAGTTTTTGACTCGTCAGAGAAAAATACCTTTAAGACCGGGTTTTTTTTCTTTTAATATGTGTCTAATTCTGAACATCTGTGGCCACAAATTTATATGTGAATAAATAAAGCAGCTAAAATAAAATCATGGAACAAAGTTTTTCCACCGAAATACAAAAATTTTGTCCATCTCGTCATGAGTCCATTATTCATAATTTGGCGCGTGAAATGGACGCTACATTAGTTCAAAATGGCGGACGCTCTGTTGCCGCGCGATTATTTTTGACTAATGGCACTTGAACAAGGCCGTTCTGTCTATAAATCCGAGATAATATCGTCAGCCTAGTTGTTTATTAACTTTTAATCAATCTTCAGTTTGAGGCTTAAAACACAAATTGTATAGCACCAAATTGTAACAGATTTAGAAAACCAATTGATGGCTGAAGCACATAAATTCTTCTTACTTGTCTAAAAACTACTGGAACTATGCACCTTTTTGAGAGATTCCATTCTATTCTTACACACGTATAAATAACTAAACGGGGTAGCCAGAGCTATGGAATGAGAAATTCATCAGCCACTTTTGGAAGTTGAGTGGGGAAAAATGGTAATAAATATTTTTTGGTGACGGGCCTCCAACCGGATAATCACTTAAAAAGCCCCTACATCCTTAGTCGCTTCTTACGATCACCGACGGGTAGAAATGGGGTAGTGTTATTCTAAGCCGAACAACACAGCCAATTCTATTCTATTCATTCTATTCTTCATAGCGTTTTTTAACTCACGCTAATGTTTTTTTATACACAGCTTAGTTTCAAGCTGGCGAAAAACTCATATATAACTAAGTTATTATAATGCGCTCTACATTTTATGAACTTTTGTTTAGACGTTCTAACACTTGCTTGAGTTAGTTTTATGCGCCATAGCCTTTGTTCTGTCATTAATGTTTCAAATTAGTTGCAGTAAAAGTATTAAATAAACAAAACCAGTAAACTTAAAAACAAAAAATCTGAAAGAATATTCTCATAAAATTACAAAAAACAAATGACCTCGCTTGCATTATGTAAAATTTTCGTAAAAGATAACATAACATAAACGTTCACGCCGAATATCCCCAAAGGGGTTGGCAGAGGTACTAATACTTCTGAACATCACGTGACTTTGTCACCTTTCCTCACGATGTTTTCCCTCACCGTTAACAACCATGATAAATTAACCACACATATGTCTTTAGAAAAGACACATTGGTGTAGGCCCGACCCGGGATTTGAACACTAGTCGCTTGCACGTTAAGGCGCCGTTGGTTCAGCGAAAAATATCATCTGAGGGGGTGCAGCCCCCGCGGGCGCGGGGAAGCGCCTACGCGCCGATCGAGCGGCCGTCTCCTCGACGCGACGCCGCGTGCGCGCGTTTTAAAAACATAGAGTAGGGTAAGCAATACAGTTATTGTCAACTCGACAGTTTTAGCCACTCGCAAATATTTTCTATGTTATGGGTTCGGACATTTATTTATGATTATTTACATTTTCTTTCTAAAATATTTACGAATGGTTATAACAGTCAGGGTGACGAAAACTGTATCGCTTACCCTAGGTTATCAATTTCAAAAAAAGTTTCTACCATGGCCGTTTACAATATAAAATATAACATAACATAAACATAAACGTTCACGCCGTTTATCCCCGAAGGGGTTGGCAGAGGTACCAAATACTTCTGAACTCTCATGGCAGCGCCATCTAGTGTCCAGAGAAGGTACCCACGTTTTGCTTAGACAGTGTACTCACGTGATAGGGGGCAGGCCTATAGCCGTTTTGTACGAATACACTGTCACATGACTAAGTATAACTCAGCCATGTGGGTTTCCTCACGATGTTTTCCCTCACCGTTAACAACCATGATAAATTAACCACACATATGACTTTAGAAAAGACAAATTGGTGTAGGCCCGACCTAGGATTGGAACTCACGCCCTTCTGTTTTCGAGCGGGTGTTCTACCCACTGGACTATCATGTCGTCGTCGTATAAAATATAATGATACGATAGATTCGTCTACCCCTGTCAGTTTAACAAAATTATTACAGTGATAATTTCATAACTTTTGTCGTGTCGTGTCGGCTTAGAATAACACTACCCCATTTCTACCCGTGATCGTAAGAGGCGACTAAGGGTATAGGGGCTTTTTAAGCGATTTTTGGAGCGATGTGGTTGGAGAACCGTCACCGAAATCATATATTATTACCATCTTTTCCCAAATCAACTTCCAAAAGTGGCTGAGGAATTTCTCATTCAAAAGCTCTGGCTATCCCGTTAAGGGATTTATAGCCGTGAGTATATGTATGTATATAATTTTCAGTTTACACCTGTAACTATTTAATATTATTAATTGAAATTAGAAGTTACTTTAACGGTTTTGTTCTTTTTCCCATTCCTAATAAATTAAACAATAAAATATAAAAATGAGTGCAATCTATGAATTGAATGAATTCTTTTATATTTGCTAATGCTAACCGTACGCACGGTCACTCTCACGCCTACATTGACGCGCATCGTATACAGATAGGTCACTCGCACACTAACGGCGCCGCACGCGCGTAAATTGTAAGATCTGTAACACAAGGCGCGCGCGACATAGGTCCATCCCCTAAAGCAGCTCGCCGAGCACTGAGCGGGCGGCGGGCGGCGCTCGGGCACGAGTAGGACTGCAAATATCGATGTTTTTAAAATATTTGTTTTATTGAATTTATTAAAAAAGAAAACTAATCGCCAATTATTATTAGAAATACAAATGCTCAAATTATGATGCAAGTTATATGTAAGTAGGTAAAATAAATAAAATATAAAACCATTTTAAAGAGTGTAATTAGAGGTATGTTGGTGATTTTTTTCTATCGAGTGAAAATGTATTAATCATGTTTCGAATCGCCAATTTTACAGCAGAAAAGCCTCAAGATTTTGATGTATTTTTTTCAAAACCATATTGTTATACGAGTAAACATACGCATTATAATGTTTCAAAAACTCTGTTCGCTGCACTAACGGCACCTTAACCAGTGTTCTACCCATTGAGCTATCACGTCGTTTTTTCGTAAAAGTTAGTTTCCAAATTACTATTCAAAGAGAAAAAAAACAGTTATATAGAAGAAATTGACTAAAAACAAGTCGGTTCACCCGCGGAGGGTTCAAATAAAATAAATTTGAGTATTAAAACTAACAAAAAATCAATCATAGAAAGTAAACTAGTTTTAAATTGAATGTACCGTGTCGCGTCGCTTCGCTAGATGTCTGTAAAGAGACGAAGACGATAAAACTCTATTCTTCACATTTTCTCATTTTGCAAAATAGTTTAGTACAAATATAATGCTTTACAATTTTTATTTAAACTAATCCCAAACAAAAAACCAAACACATATTGTGGGTATAATAATCCTCAACTGACAATTATATCAGGGAATAACGAGGGAAGAATTTTGTTCTTGCTATACAAGACAGCCACATGTCTGCATTGAGTTTATATCATTAAACAAATCGTTAACACTGTAATAAGGTGTTATTAAAGGAAAGAAAAATTTCGACACTGGCGGGGTTCGAACCCGCGACCTTCGGGTATACGCCCCCGTCGCTCTGCCAACTGAGCTACGGTGTCAGTTGGCATCCAGTGCGAAATTTCTCTATCCTTTGTTTCTTTTTTACACGTTCAAGTAGTGTTTGCGTTTCCTACCTCCGAATTTTAACTAATTCGGACGGCCACTTGTCTACCTTTTCAGATAGAATGCAAATGTTGGAAACGCCTTACTATCACATAATTTAATGTTTTTTGACATGAATTCCTCATGTGGGGATTATTACTCATAAATAAAAGATGTTATTAAAGGAAAGAAAAATTTGCCAGTGTCGAAATTTTTCTTTCCTTTAATAACATCTTTTATTTATGAGTAATAATCCCCACATGAGGAATTCATGTCAAAAAACATTAAATTACTGTAATAAGGTTTTATGCAAGCATCGCTTTAGGAACAAGCATAGAACTAATGAAAGAGAGACATGTAGAGTTTTTTTTTGAGCAGTAATCCAAACGCAAACGTTGTTAATATCCATTGCTCAAATATTTATTTCTAAGTTTGTAGTAGCGAAAAGAACTTACCACTTTTTAATCTTTTACATTCTTTTATAATTGTTTGGAATTGAGGTTTTCTGCTTCGGGTTCAAGTGACTCAAAATAAAGCACTTGATCCTAGTAATTAATAGAAGAATGCCGCTAAGTCTCCATTTTACATAATTGGCAAAGAGAAGATTCCCTTAGCCAATTCGTCGCATCGAATGATAAGATTCATCTTCTGATTAGTTAGAGAGATATTGGGAACGAGCCATCTAGCCAGGCAAGCAGTTTCTATGGAATAATATCTGTGTTCCAAGAAAAGAATTTTACTTAAAACGCGTTGTTTTATATGGTTCAGTTCGTTTAAGAGTAAGAGTACATACATACATACATACATTTACTCACGGCTATAAATCCCTAAAATCGGTACCCAGAGTTAAAAAATTCGAAAATCCTTAGCCACTTTTGGAAGTTAAGTGGGGAAAATATGGTAAAATAAAGGTTGTTGTTGATGGATCTACAACCACATCGCCCAAAAAATCTATTAAAAAGCCCCAATACCCTGAACTGTTATGAACACCCACGGGAAGAAACGGGGTAGTGCTATTCTAAGCTTTAGCAGATTACATAACCAATTATTGATTAATTAATTTTATACATTCACTTGATAAACAATGCCATCCTCCTGCAATTGAGTAAAAGCAAACATATGCTTAGCGAGATTTTTCTCCTTTTAGTTTATTTTTTTCCTCGTTTTAATAGCACTTTGAAACTTAAAATGTGTACGCAAACGGTCTGGTGCAGTAAAAACAGTGGATGTTCACCTAATGGGGCCGCATTAAGTGCATCCTCCGAGGTCACGTCAGGACTTGATTGCAGAATCTCACGTCCCATTGTGCTCTTTTGAAATTAACAAAGAATAAAAATTGCAAATGTGTCTTTAGAATAGACAATATTGTTAATGTACCAGACCTTTTGACCTTACAGACAAACTTATATACTCACGGCTATAATTCGGCATTAAAATGGATAAAACCCTTATTTTTTTTCAAAAACACTATTAATGAAGAGTGATACTGATAAAGTGGGTCGATGAAAATATTAATCGTGTAAATATGGGGAGCAATAAGTTGATGATGTGAGAGAGATTGCAATCATCGGCCAATATATGGCGGTACTGAATTAAAATTGAGATATTTACTATTATTTACAAACTATGCATTCTGAGGCTTAAACAGAGTATTAATTTATGCGGAAGTAAAGTAATATATATCTATGAGAATATTAGTTACACACACACACACACACAAAAAATAAGTTAAAAATAGTTAAATAAACAAAAGTTATAAACATATTCTCAAAGCTACCAAATGAATACGCAAAATTCATACAATATGCTTTCAATTATCTTTATTCATACATATTCGCATAGTTGAATGTGGAAAAGAAGGATTAGTGCATCCTATTATTCAAACCTAACACAAAAGCAAAAAAAATACGCAAAAAGACCTTGACCACCCGGGATTCGAACCTGGGTCTTTCGTACTCAGTATTCACCCAACGGTATACATACTATACATAGTATATATACTACGCCACGCAGACATTAGTAATGATGTCAAATTTGTGATATCCTATATATCTAGTAGTCATACTATTGACAAACAATTAAATGGACATTTATTTTGATGAAAATGGATGAAACCCTTATTTTTTCCAAAAAGATTATTACTGAAGAGTCCGATAAAGTCGGTCGATGAAAAAATTAATCGTGTAAATATGGGGAACCACATAAAAGTTAGGTTTTTTTATGCTCCTGTGGGAACCCTTGCGAAATCCGGGATAAATGATATCATATATGTTGGCCAGGTGTATAACCTACATTCATGCCAAATTTGATCAAGATCGGTCCGGTAGAATTAACGTGATGAACGGACATACAGACAGACAGACAGACAGACAGACATTTTTTCAAAAATAGCAAATTTGGCTTCAGTATCGAAAATAAAACATATTCCACCGGTTTTTATTTTTTTTTCCTCAATGTACAGTTTTGACCTCGTTACAGTCTTATTATAGTATAGATTACTTGTATCTATTATTTGTATATACGCTCGAAAATTATAACGCTAATTCTGAAAGATTCCGGTAAAAATAATGATACGATTAAAAATAATAAAGTAAGACATTACTACTCGCTCGAATTATATCGAATTATTAATTTTCCCATCGACTGTGCAATTGTCACTTCTATCGTATTGAATAATCACATCAAATGGTAGAGATAGCACTAGAAGTTAATGCCCAAAGAAAAACGTTCTAAGTGCTGAACAAAGTAATGTACTATAATCTCTTTTAGATATTAACCAAGCTGCAGGAAGACTGGGATGAATTAATGGTGCATTCTCCGGTAAGGATCTTAGCTTTCCAATTATTTTAATTAGTGTTGAATTTTTTAATTATCGCAAAAATGCAATATATTATCTTAGTTCAAAGTTACAAATAATTTTCTGGAAATTATTTAGCGTCTATGTTGTTCATCTTGGAAAGGGATGGCACAGATGTATTATTTTTATCTTACTTTTGGGACAGATATCTCACAAGAAGAGGATCAAGACAACCCTTGATAATCGATAGTGAAGTTTTTAGTTTTTTTTACTGTACGTCAACAGTTGAATCAACATCGATTCCAACTATAAAAGGAATAAGCAAAACATATTGACAGCCGACACAGCAATCATAGCGCCTGCGATGTAAGTAAAGGAAATGAAAAGATGACTTTTATAAAATGTTGAACGGGCCCAAGTCCCGCGTGTCCCGGGGGAGGCAGGATGGAGAGGCAGGACGAGTGCGGAATCGGGAATGCTAGCGAGGCGAGAATACAAACGAAAATACAGGGTTGACAACACCGATAGTTTATATAATGAAACTGGCATTTTTTCAAAAATATTATAGACATTAGAATCAGATGATCCGATGTAATAGCTAGTATGTTGCAATGATTGATTTAGATTCATTAGTTCTTGAGGTAAAATGTTCAAGTCAAGAAAAATAAACTCTTCAGTTTTATAATATTATTAGTATAGTATAGACGAAGCAGGCAAAAGGATATAAATGGCTATCGCTAGACTCTGCCTACTCGCGTAAGAGTTAATATAGTATATTTATCATATGCCGTGTAGTGTCGGCTTAGAATAACACTACCCCATTTCTACCCGTGGGTGATCGTAAGAGGCGACTAAGGGTGTGGGGGCTTTTTTAGTTATTTTTGGGCCATGTGGTCACCGAAAACATTTATTATTACCATCTTTTCCCAAATCAACTTCCAAAAGTGGCTGAGGGATTTCTCATTCCAAGGCTCTGGCTACCCCGTTACGGGATTTATAGCCGTGAGTATATGTATGTTATCATATATACAACTATGTATGATGAACCTTTTACGATTTAATTAATGATTTTTTTTTAAAGTGAAATATTTTACTTGTTCCCGTAATTGTAATCAAATCTTGTAAATAATGTTTCATTTGAAGAGATTCCGAATAGCATCGCTTGTAACTAGTTTAAATTCAGAGCACTTTGTCACTTTCCTTGAATAGCGTCTGGTAGTCGTATTTAGATCTCAAAATTAATTTAATATTTCACTTGATAGTAATACTAACCATTTTATAAATTATTCAATGTAACTTATTACAGTGTAAATTATTCGGGGTACTAGCAAACTTATTAAATTTCTACAACACTACTGAAGACGTGGAAAATTTTTACTTACTTACTTACTTATACTCACGCCCATTATTCCCATTGGGGTAGGCAGAGACTATCGATCGCCACTTAGTACGATCTTGACAAACCTCTAGCTTCCCTTACATTCATTATTCTTCTCATACATGCTCTTTTATTCTTCTCACTTCGGACCCCGCCTTTATAAGAAAATTCTTCTATTAATGCAAACCTTAAATGTTATTTTGAAGTTATATTTTGACGAATCTCCTACTAAAATATATAAAAAAAATATATTCATCAAATTAAGCATTAATTTAAATTCTTGTTATAAATTCCTGAATGAATTTGCCTGAAGTTAGAATAGAATAAATAGAATTGAAATGAGTGAGAGTGATAAATATTTATTCTTCATATTTATATGCGTATCCAATCGATCGTCCCTTTTTATAAAACGGTGATAAGTGGTACTTACTCTGCCATTATTTTCTATTGGGGTAGGCAGAAACTATTGATCGCCATTGTCATTGTACAAAATAGCCAATGCTGCCAATCCTGCCAGCTTCATCAATGATGACCGATGTTTTTATACAAGCCCTTTTAAATAGCGAAAAGATTTATTAAGTATCTGACGCATGTTTATTACATTAAGGTATTAAAATTACGCCTACCTTAAGTTTTTGAAACACGTGGCCTAGGAGCGAAAATATTTCCTCCGTATCTCACCTGATATTTTCATCCCTCTTATTCATATTACACACTTTTTGCTTGAACAGTATGCCCTACCCAGGTGATGTATGCATGTGCTAAAAAAGCAGGCCTACCGACGCTTTATATACTGTCATGTTACCTAATCAAACTGAACTTGTTATCAACTCAACTAAACTTTAAAACCGTTTATCCTCAATGAGTAGGCAGACTCCTGTGTCTCTTTGGTTTTTTTTCCATTCACCCATGTTTTTCAACAAATATTAATTTAAACCGTTGAATAATCGATGATTTATTATTCTCAACTTCCACTATACTATCATAGAAACAGACATTCCTTATGCAAAACAATATTATGAATTAATTAACAGGTTGTTAGTACTCTACTAAACTTAACACAAATACTGCAAACATTATCTAAGTATTCTGCGTGGTATTCGAACGAATATGTTTACAAAGAGCTACCTACGCTAAACATAATAATTATTTTAGCTTCTTGATATTTCTGAAATATTAACTTATGTTCTATCTACCTTACCATCTATATACCTATTTATTTTAAATGCAAAAAGGTTGCCGTGTAGTGTCGGCTTAGAATGTCACTACCCTTTTCTACCCACGGGTGTCGTAAGAAGCCACTAACGGTACTTTTTTTCCTTTTTATTTGAGACATCAACAGCAAATAACTTAAAATAACATAATGGTTAACAAATTACTAACTAAAGGCCAGTGCCAAATATCTACAGAAAATTCCGACAATACTTACAAAGAAGAAAAACTTAGCAGTTAAAACTAACTAAACTTAGACTTAAACTTAACTTAGTAACAGACATAACCCATAAATAGAAAATAAAGTATGATCTACATTTAGATTTGAAAAGTGGGCGAAACACCAGGTGACAAAGTCACATGATGTTCAGAAGTATTAGTACCTCTGCCAACCCCTTCGGGGATATTCGGCGTGAACGTTTATGTTATGTTATGTTAGTGGTCCGCTTTCTACGGTTGTGTGTGTTTTTAAATATTTAAGTTTTGTTTCCGTAGCACATGTTAACATATGCAGAAAGACAAAATTTGTGTGGTGTATGAAAATAATAATTATATTAAATTAAGGTTTTTTTCTAATAAAAATTTGGTCACTGACGTTAATTCTTCCTTCGTAAATCTGTTTCATACTCATATTTCAAAATTCAGATGAGTGACACATATGTCACTTCGTTTAAAGTGTAAATAGTGTCATTTTTTATCGGAACCCTTTTCTTAGTTAATAAAAGACCACGTAGATATGACAAACAAAATTACAAGAAAATTTAAAATATGTTTGTATTATTTAATTTATATAGAACAAATCTTAAACGAAATAATAATAAAATAATAATAAAAATTTATTCAGTTTTTAAAAGTACATAATATTTATATTGTAAATAGTGTTATTTCGTTTTATTTCTTTTTATTAGTTAATCTTTAAGTTAAAAATAATGACATACTAACAAAAACTAACATATTAAATAAGTATTTCGATGTTACTAACTTACTAACTGCATATGGATCTTGTATATCCGAAATAAAGTTTTTTATTATTATTATTCGGTATCTTTTAGATTCTCGCCTCTCCCATGGCCGAAAAAGAAAATATATTTTTTTTATGGGAGAGGCGGTACTCCCCGACAAGAGCACAGTCGGTCGGGGTCAGGGAGTCAGGTTCAAGAACCGACGGACGATCCGAGCCGTATCAAGCAGCACCGCTTTCTGCATTTGTGCTGGAACCGACACGCCACAGAAATCCAACCGCCTCAAGTTGGTCGCGAGGCTGGTTGGAATTAACCCGTTCGCGGACAAAACAATTGGGATAATTTCAGTCAGCCAGATCGAGATACTTCCGACGCTTCTCGGTTTCGGCTTTCACGAGACCCTCGTCATGTGGGATAGTGACATCCACTAGAAACACCCTCGACTGCGACCGATCCCATACCACGATATCAGGCTTATTCGCTAGAATAGTCCTGTCCGTGATAACGGATCGGTCCCAATAGCTTTTGGATTGGTCGTTTTCTAGGATTGGCTCCGGCAGATACTTGTAATACGGCAGCCTCTGTTGCTAAGTAAGAGTCCGTATTTCAGAGCGGGCTCCTGATGTAGGATTTTGGCTGCTTGGTTGTGTCTGTGCAAGTACTCAGTGTTAGCAAGAGCCGAACAACCGGAAATAACATGCCTAAGTGACTCTCCGGGATGGCCACATGCTCGACAGATGTCTGTGGTACCGTCCTTTAGGATGTATTTCCGATAGTTCCGCGTCTTGATAACCTGGTCTTGTATTGCACAGACAAAACCTTCGGTTTCCCCAAAGAGGTCCCCGAAACGCAGCCAATGCAGGGAGGCTTTACGGTCCACGAAAGGTTCGTGAAGTACCTTGTAAAACCTCCCGTGCAGCTCCTTCTCTTTCCATACGGCCTCCCGATCAGAAGTGCTAAGTACCTCCGGGGTTCGCCAATCCTGTGAGGCCAACGATAAGGGAGTCAGTCCTTTATCACTAGCGACCACCTCTCCCCGAATACTATCATCCGTCATCGTAAAAAAATAGTTTCTGAGGTTGCATACCTCGCGGTTGTGCATGGTTTTGGCACTCAAGAGGCCTCGACCACCACACTTCCGCGGGATATACAATCTCATAACCGACGATCTCGGATGATGCATTCGATGAGAGGTCATCGTCGTGCGGACTCGTCTGTCCAGAGCGTCTAGTTCGGACTAAGTCCATCTGAGCACGCCAAACGTGTACATCAGTACAGGCATGACCCAGGAGTTAATGGCTCGGATCTTATTAACGCCTGACAAGTAGCTATTAAGCACACTTTTCAGGCGTTCATAAAACTCCTCGCAAACACCCTGTTTCACGTCTGCCACCTTCACACCGATGGTTTGTGACATGCCCAGATACCGGTATGTTTCAGCCTCGGAGAGTGCCCTCAAAAGATTGGTGCCGACATCGACACCATCAGAGTGCACGACATGCCCCTTCTCGATACGAGTATGAATGACCGCACACTTATCGACCCCGAGCTCCATCTTGACGGAACCACTGAAATCATTAGTGATCGTCAGTAGCTCCGCCAATCTGTCAGCCGTGGGGGCGTAAAGCTTCAGGTCATCCATGTAAAGGAGATGAGGCAAGCGTGGTCCACCTCTCCGAAACTGAAAGCCTGTCCCTGAATTCTCCAAGAGTGTACTTAGAGGATTCAGGGCCAAGCAAAACCAAACTGGACTCAGGCAATCGCCCTGGAAAATCCCTCGCCTTATATCAATTTGGTCATCCGCGTCCGTCATCCGCTGACCGTCTAAACTCAGGATCGTCCTCCAGCACCCCATACACTGCCCGAGGAAGTGTCGAACTGTACTTTCAATTTTGTACAGCTCGAGGACCCTCATGAGCCATGAATGAGGTACCGAATTGAACGCCTTCCTGTAGTCTATCCAGCCAGCGGAGAAGTTCCGACGGTTGCGTTTGACCAGTTGGCCTACGACCGCATCGATGAGGAGTAGCTCCTTGCTACCGCGACTACCGCCCCTACATCCGTTCTGAGCTCCAGATATCACATTGTTATCAACAATGTGTTGAGTAATCTTGGAGCTCAGAACGGATGTCAAGGTCTTGTAAATTGTACAAAGACAAGTAATGGGGCGGTATTGTGATGGATCCGCGGTAGCATCGCTCTTTGGAGCTAAATGAGTGACCCCAGTAGTTAAGAAGTTCGGGAGCGTCCCACTCTCGAGGGCGCTTTGGAACTGACGGGCGAGAGTAGCGTGACAGCGCGTGAACCCCTTCAACCAGTAATGGTGCAATCCGTCCGGCCCCGGACTTTTCCAGTTCGGAGCCTTACGGATCGCAGCCACCACATCCTCCTCGGATATGTTGACGGGGTTCATGGGCGCTATGGGCTCGCACGCTCCCTCGACCGCCTCGAACCATCGGCCCTCTTCGTGATCAACAGGCAGCGACCAAAGCCCACGCCAAAAGGCAACTACTTCGGCTTTTTCCGGTCGCTGACCTGTCGAAACCACATCGAGACGCTCCAAAGTTCTGTAGAACTTCTTCTGGTCACTCATGAAGAGACGATTCTGTTGGTACCTCTTTACCCTTTCAGAATATCGCCTAATTCGCTTAGCCCAAGCAGCGATCTTCTGCTTCAGATGATCGATGCGCTCCACCAGTCTACAGGCAAACTCTGGTGAGTTGTCAAAGACATTCTCACCAGGGAATGCCTCCCTGACGAAGCGCACCACCCTCGGCCTATTGTTGCCTGATCTGAAGCTGGTCAGTTTGCCGATGAGGACCCTGGCCCTTGTGATACGGCTTTCAATCCGCCTCATCCAGGCTGGTCTAGTTCTAGTCCTGGGACTAGTACTGCCAGCCTGGCGGGAGCCACCAGCTCTTGTTGGCGGCATCCTGACGCTGACAAATTGACAAACTGTCATTGCGGCGCCAAAGAGAATTGAATCCGTATCCCAAAGGTCCACGCTGCTCTCTAAAAATGAGGGCAGCATGTTATTGACGGCCTCAACGACATCCCGAACCTTGATGCTGAGAGGAACTCGGGGCAGCCTTGGCCTCCTTTCGAGAGGCACTTGGTGATATTCCAGGATCGTCTCTTCGAGTGCACTCCTCACCAAATCCAAATCCAGGGAGACTGTTCCCCAATCGCTTTCCGCACCACCCACATCCGGCAGGTTGGCAATTGGCTCCCTCCGTACTTCCCGTTCAGGGACTGGAGGGAGAACCTGCAAAGGTGGCTCTTCGTCTAGCGGGGGAACAGCCTCGCGTCGCAATTGTTCGAGTTCGGTAGTGCTAAAAAGTTCTGAGCGCTGTACGTACCGAACTCGATCCGCCAGGTTTTGTTCTGTGACGGTCAAATTGGGCTCCAGCCGCAGAAATTCGCGGTACATTGCTGCCCGATAACCCGTCCGTCCAGTTCTTGAACCCGAGGCCCTAATATAGGCCCGCATGGCATTTCTATTCATTTCGACCGTCCATGCCATGCGGCGCCTTGTTCCACCAGCGGCGGGCACCGACTGCTGGGACTGAGTTGCCCCAGTCCCAACCGATGCCAAGCCATCTGGTGGCTGAGGTGGTCGCGCAGACCGGCCAGGTGGTCGGGCCGGTCTGCGGCGGCTGGGGGACCGCATGCTGCCACGTCCAGCCCCAGCTCCAGACGTGCCCCTTCGATCACCCAAGGGAAGCGGCCCTATACGCTCATCATTATTACAGTTTGCCATTATGATGAGCGAAGATTCACCCGGGGTTTCACTCACTTGCCCCGGGGAGACCGTTGTCACCCTATTCAGCGTTGGGACCAGTTTGTAGACACGGTCAACACCTACAAACTCAAGCGCAGACTATTTGCAAAGCCGGAATGGCAAACATATCATCCTGCCATTCCAACAATGGGCGGTGGGGTCGTCACATCCCTACGCCTTTTATTATTATTATTATTAACCTAGTTAGTTATTTAAAGTACGAAATATAACATTTTCCTGTTCCTGAGCTAGGTAATTTACCTGTATTTCAGGCAACAATAAACAAAAAAGGCTTAAACTATCAGTTTTCATATAATGGTATTGGTAAGTAGTGTATAAATTATTTTGAAATGAAATAATATTCTTTATTTGTTTGAAACATGGTAGGTTAAGCTGTTACATAATATTTAATGAACACATGTCTCATTATCATTAGCGAAACCTATGAAATAAAATTGAACTTTAAAGACATTAAAACGACTCCAAACTATAAATTGCTAGCCCTAACAACGTGTAGAATGGGCGGGGCGAGGGCGGGCGGCCAAGTCAAAAAGCCTATGAGAAGTGCACAGTGCATTGCTCCGCGCCACGATCCACTATGATAAAGAAAATTCCCGTATATGTGAGCTGAAGACATTGAGACATGATAAGAAGGCATTCTATTTCATATAGTTTTCGCATTCTTGCAACGTCAGTGTTTTAATCAAAATTCTTTTGATAGATATTGTATTCGCCAGACCATTTTTATTACCAAAACTTCTTTTCTTATAACGCTATTTTTGCAGAAAAAGACATTAAGATATTTGGTCAGCTGATTATAAATGTGTGCTAAATGCAGGTGTTTTCGAGTCTACATCACAAATTTCAGGCCACTGACCAATATTTATTATCAATGGACTTAATATACACGTGAGCTTATTAGTGGCTACAGCGCTTGACCACTTCCATTATAATGACTAACATGGCTGACGTATATAATAATCTGTACTAAATTAATATTCGCTCATGAATATCAATGTTACAACTCGTGTAAGGGTTAGATTAGTTTCCTCACCACTTACTGAAGTTCAGAAGAAAAGAAAAGTTACTTCGTATAACATACATACATACCTATACTCACAGCTATAAATGTTTTTCTTCTTCTTCTATAAATCCCTAGTAGGGGAAGCCAGAGCTAAGGAATTAGAAATTCCTCAGCCACTTTTGGAAAGTTGAGTTAGGAAAAGTTGGTAAAATTAAGGTTGTCGGTGATGGGTCTCCAACCGCATCGCCCAAAAATCCCCTAAAAGCCCCAATACCGTTAGTCGCCTCTTACGTACACCCACCGGAAGAAATGGGCTAGTGTCTAAGCCGACACTACACAACGTATAAGTACCTAAATATTCGACTAATTATCTTATGGGGCGAAATAATAACAGGAGAATGAATTTATAATTGAACAATTATGTGTGTGTGAGCAGTTCATATTTAATTTTCATCCTTAGAAAAGACAAGTTGGAGTACGCCCGACCCGGGATTGGAACCCACTGAGCTATCACAGATATGAAAACAACAAATTTACCATAACATCTAGGTATTGCGGTGGCTACCATTTTAATTTTTGAGTATTTAAACCTATATATGTACTATGCACAGACCTAAAACGAATCAACGCTGTAAATGTCATAAAAACCCGTAAAGCCATTTTGGACAGTTTTGTCACAAACACGGTGTGAGTGTGACACGTTGCAAAAATTCAAACGACAAAAACGACAGTGGCAGTAGGTTTCAAATTAAATCTGAACAAACCTACGCTCATGAAAAATCATTATTTCATGTTAGATTTGCATCCAATTGCTTAAACATTATGGAGATGAAACTAATTTAAACTTAAATTCCCGTTCCAGGCACACATGCTGAGACGACAACCATTTGGCAATATGCATTTAGTGTTTTTCATATATATACTTTTATCTTCGTGTTTTTAATATTTTTCATTCTGTTGTGTGTGTGTGTGTTTTAATTTGCCAAATAAATGACTTTTACTTTACTTTACAAAATTACTTAATATGCTCAATCCAGGCTCCAATTGTTAAATTTATTCACACAACCTGTTATTCAAATGGAACAATTTCATTTGATGAGCAAGATCTTAATAAAATTAACTGTGGTATATCTACCGAAACCTCCTGATCACAGAAGTTAATAAAATTTTAAACTGGCTTATTAAGCTTCTTAAAAAAAGGTTGTTTACTGTCTTGGCACACAATCATTAACTCTCGAACAACATGAAACCAGAGCCCCTTATAAGTCTGTCATTATCCTTTACATCATGCTAGCCTTGCAAGTAAACATTAAGTGAATGCGTTCATAAAAAAAACATAATTACCTCTTTGAAATTCTCCCTTTATAAAACCCTTTTATAACGCTGTCACTCACCCTTTTGATATGTGCATACCAACATACAAAATGTTAAATTATATGTGTAGCAGCATCTGTCAGTGAAACCTTTAAAGACTAGTGAAGCCTACCATTAAGAAGATATGCTGAAACACGTAGAACTGAAACACAAAATTAGGGTTAATACCCTTATTAAATATTTAAATAAGGGGTCATTCATGTATCATGGTAAAATCCTTGCAAACACATAAAATTAAAACCTCTACTTAATTGAGCAGAACATTTTTAAACCTCGGTTTTTTTGTTTATAAACCTTTATTATTAACTAGTGGATCGTCCCAGCTTCGCACGGGTAGCGTTGTTTTTTTAAATATCTGAGGTTTCTTTCTTCAGTCACTGCTCAAGCATTGTGAAATTCAGCGTAATGTTTTCAATTTATTAAATTTATAGCACTCCCTAAACAGTGTAGTTTGGTGATTTTGAATGCGCTTGATGAACGGTTCAGTATTTCCGTAATAATAGCAAATTTTGGTATAAAACGCTATGAAGTATTTATAACAATCTAAAAAATAAATCATTACGTTATGTAGGATGCAACTACTGGCGCCATCTAGTATGTTATATGTAAATTACTAAAGATTTGGTTTTGATCACGGGCGCGATGGCTTATTTTATGTATAACTTCGGTGTTTGTCTACCGATTTCTATGATTCTTTTTTTATTAAATAGGTAATAATGTTACCTTTTTTAAATAAGGGTTGAGTGAGAGGGTTACAAACGTAAGAATAAACAAATACAATCAGAATGTTCCGAACTCCTAAGCTATCAGGAATTACACGTGTTATTGTGAGTCAACCGTAAAAGATAGACATAAACTATTGAGGTTTTTTTTTAGATAATTTTATGAAGAATATTTCCGTCACACCATGATTTCTATGTGAGTTTAACCATTAAGGCTGCACACGCGACGGAAGCTTAAAAAATGGAGTAACTTCTCCCGTTTTCCCAAAATTTCCCAAAATTCCCCTTTACTACTCTGCTGGAAAGTATACAAAAACCTGCGCAGGAGTATGAAGAATAATTGTACCAAGTTTCGTTAAAATCCGTCGAGAAGTTTTTGTTTCCATAAGGAACATACAAACCGACAGACAGACAGACAGACAGACAGACAAAAATTTTACTGATTGCATTTTTGGCATCAGTATCGATCCCTTATCACCACCTGATGGTTATTTTGAAAATATATTTCATGTACAGAATTGACCTCTCTACAGTTTTATTATAAGTATAGATTATAATGTTTTAAGGATCTCTTCAGCTGCTTTTCCACTTTGGATTCGCATCACGTCTACAAATTTTCCAGGTAAAAATAAGGTACGTTAAGGAGAAAGACATTATTCTATTTATGTATTTACAACACGCACTAGACAATTGGTAATACATGGTTCAGCACATCTTCAGAATTAGAAAATGCATACATACATACATATACTCACAGCTGTAAATCCCTTAACGGGGTAGCCAGAGCTTTGGAATGAGAAATTCCTCAGCCAGTTTTGGAAGTTGATGGGGAAAAGATGGTAATAATAAATGTTTTTGGTGACGGGTCTCCAACCACATCGCCCAAAAATCACTTAAAAAGCCTTTATACCCTTAGTCGCCTCTTACGATCACCCACGGGTAGAAATGGGGTAGTGTTATTCTAAGCCGACACTACACGGCAATTAGAAAATGCGCGATCGTTTTTGATTAGGACGTAAAAATAGGACGGTTAATGATAAATCTCTATTCATATCCCCTAACAATCACTTAAATAAACACGATATCCTCCCGTTAATCGCCTTGCACGACACCCACTACACACTGAGCCCGCCGGGTCGACATTGCCGGACGACGCAGCCCGGCGGCCTGTGTTGAAAGAATTATGTCTAACCTATGTATGAAAACTAGACCGCTGACATATGTCAGTGACCCGGCGGGCTCGGTGTGTATTTTGGCTTTAGTGCCACTCTAAGCCGACAACTCACAACTGATTGTCGAACAGCTGTCTTGACAATAGTGACATTTACCACCATAACGAGACTATGTAAGCGTTTATAATTTTATTTTGCTTTGATATCCGTTTGCCAAAATATAAGGTTTTCTTTTATATAATACATATACTCACGGCCACAAGCCCCAAAAAGGGGTAGCCAGAGTTTCAGAGCCAGAAACTCCTTAGCCACATTTGGAAGTTGATAGGGACAAAATGGTAGAAATAAATTTAAATCTTTTTGTTCATGAAAACCTCATGTGGTTGGTAGAAATAAAGTTTTTTCATATGAAAGAATCAATCCTGCAATCGCAATGAAATGAACGTATTGTTCGATACATTAATTAATAGTAGTCAATTACTTACATTTTTCTTGTTGTTCGAACAGTGAAAGGTGTTCAATTATATTTCATAATAGCTACCTCGAAATAGTATATTAATTTAATCAATTATTTATTCTCAAAGAAAAACATAGTCTTTATTTAGTAACTCTTACATACCTTACGTAGAATAATCGAAGTTATAAAAAAATCCCATATAATTCGTTAATTGTGGGGAATTTCTATGTATGGGACTCTTTCCAAAATTCTAATATTGGACGTTAATCCGCTGGATATGTTATCATCTTTAGCATAGCATTAATACGTATATGCCATTAGTTTCCATTGGAGAAGGCAGAGACTAATTATCGCTACTTTGTAAAGTGTGGTTAATTTATCATGGTTGTTAACGGTGAGGGAAAACATCGTGAGGAAACCCACATGACTGAGTTGTACTTAGTCATGTGACAGTGTATTCGTACAAAACGGCGATAGGCCTGCCCGTGAGTACACTGTCCATGCATAACGTGGGTTAGTAAGCATTGAAGTATTAGTACCTCTGCCAACCCCTTCGGGGATATTCGGCGTGAACGTTTATGTTATGTTATGTTTGTAAAGGCTCATGACTAGTGTAAAAGCTTATTTTTCTTTAATCTCTCGAGGAATGTTATGATCGTTAACGTCACTTTTTCTGTTATTTTTGAGCACTTTATAATTCTACGTATTAAATCTTGGTAAAAGAATTATATTCCTGATAAAATATTCACAAGGTATCTTTAAATATTGATAAATAATAAATTTTGCAATAACAGACAGTTTTTTGTATCGACACGCTCGGCTGCGGACGTGTACTGAACCATATCCGTTACACTACGAGGGTTCTGCCCATTAAAATATCTGTAATTTTACTTGATCATCACTCGATCATTAATAGAAATTTAAAAACTTATAAGATTTACTAATAAAGCATGAGATAATCAACACACGTTTGGGGTCAAAAACAAAGTTGTAATACTTTGACAGGATAAACTATGGATAGTTTAAATATATATTTTCATTGCGTGCTAGCAACATAAATATGTACCTATATAAAGAGCTGTTCCAATAATATTTTTAATTAGCGCTGACATTGTTTTACTAAATATCTCAATTGGAAAACGTAATATTAACAAATTAATATAAGACTAAACTGTTCAAGCCGGCTAAATTTCTAAATAGGACAAAACAAGAGAAGAAATTCTGATATAAATTCAGCTATGAAATGGTACAATTATAAAGGTAGAGCCGTGGTCGAATCTACTGTATTTTAGGTGTTGATTGATATTAAGATAATATGTATATACCGCCAGTAATTCCTCTATTAATTATACATGGTAGGTATGCAATCTATATAAATTTCTTTTTTCCCCTTCTTATGTAGACATTTAAACAATAAAAACTTATCGAACTTAAAAGAAATTTCATAATATCATAATTATTTATTTGTTGTAAAGAAAACACTGATTACTAAGTCTTGGTATTTACAATAACAACTCGAGCATAAACCTTAGAACAACAAAAAGTAGTAATAAATAATGGTGCTTATGATGCTACGAAGGAGAACATTGGTTTTACGCATGATAGATCACCACGTGATGTAACAATAGTACAGAGATGTTGTGGTTCTTAGACTCTATGGATATTGGAAAATATGAGTTAGATATGAATACCGAGGAGTATAAAAAATCAGCATGTACATGAACACTAAAATAAATTAACCACAATGTCTTTAAAAAAGGTAAATTGGTGTAGTCCCCACCCGAGATTTGAACCCCCATCATCGTCTGCACGATAAGCGGAGTTCTACCCACTGAGCTGCCACGGTAGCGGTAAGTTGAATTCGGGTAGTCAAAACATGGAGTTTATCTTTAAGGTGTACTAGTGGATCGGCCCAGCTTCGCACTGGTAGCGTAGTTTTAAAAATATCTGAGGTTTCTTCAATCACTTCTCGCCCTTTGTGGAACTTAGCGCAATGATTACAACTTATAGTCCTGAATAGTGTAGCTTTGAGTGAAGTGTGCGCTTTTATGAACGGTACAGTACCTCCGGAAATAAGCCCTTGCAAACAAACAATCAGAGTACCAAAGTTTGCATTTGCATATATCACACATATACTCACGGTTATCTTTTGCCCGCGCTACTGTTACACAAAAATAATCCTTATAGCATGATTTTGTATTAACGTGCGACGAACGGCGCGATGGCTTATTTCATGTATAAATTTGGTGTTTCTATACCGATTTCTATGATTCTTTTTTATTTAATACGTAATAATGTAAGCTTTTTTAAATAAGAGATGAGTGGGAGTATTATAAACGTAAGAGTAAACAAATATAATCATAATGCTCTGAACTGCTAAGCTATCAGGAGTTACACGTGTTATTGTGAATCAACCATAAAAGATAGACATATGCTGTTGATATGTTTTAGAATATTTTCTATGTAACTTTTACCATTAAGGCTACACATGCGATGGAAGCTTAAAAAATGGAGTGGCTTCTCCCGTTTTCCCAAAATTTCCTAAAATTAATTTTTACTACTCTGCTGAAAAGTATACTATAACCTTCTCAGGAGCATGAAGAATAATTGTACCAAGTTTCGTTAAAATCCGTCGAGTAGTTTTAATTTCCATAAGGAACATACAAACCGACAGACAGACAAAAATTTTACTGATTGCATTTTTGGCATCAGTATCGATCACTTATCACCCCCTGATCTTTATTTTGAAAATGAATTCCATGTACAGAATTGACCTCTCTACAGATTTATTATAAGTACAGATAGATTTGTATAAGATTTACAGCCGGAACTTATTTCTAATGGAGACACAACAAACTTGGAGTAAATATCGCACCGCTTTTAGGCAAGACAAGACATCTATCATGTCATGATGGGGGACATTCCCACTAAATCTGTACTGAGGCATATTCTACAAGAAACATAGTTTTAGTATGCCAAGAATTAGCTACGCTACATGTATTATGTCAGATTCAGCATTCATAGTAATAATACAAAGTGTTTGTTTGGAACATTTTAGGGGGCGTATAACCCTGCCTATATTTTATGTAAATACATATATACATACATATACTCACGGCTATAAATCCCTTAACGGGTTAGCCAGAGCTTTGCAATGAGAAATTCCTCAGCCACTTTTGGAAGTTGATTGGGGAAAAGATGGTAATAATTAATGTTTTTGGTGACGGGTCTCCAACCACATCGCCCAAAATTCACTTAAAAAGCCCCTTTACCCTTAGTCGCCTCTTACGATCACCCACGGATAGAAATGGGGTAGTGTTATTCTAAGTCGACACTACACGGCATAGCCGAAACTACACGGCATAGCCGACACTACAAGGCATGTAAATTATAAATTTATGTAAATCTCTGTCTTTATTAATTTGCGCGTTTTCATTTATTCCGAGTATGACTTGGAAATACTGGTGTCGTTTTAAGTGAATGCCACCTTGTATTGACTTTGATCTTGATATCCCAATGGGCCAAATCAATATCCATAGGATCAATGTTTTGATAACTATTTGGATCAATGAAAGTAAGGCATTAATGTCAAAAAGGGTTGACCAAAGTTTTACACTGGAATATTTCTAAGCCGTTATCGACAATAGACCGGAAAATATATAGTATTAAAAGGGATTTTTGGTCGTGATTTCAAAGCCTTAAATTACCTTTACCTTAACCCTGTTTGCCTTATACAATACCCTCGGGAAGAAATCGGCTAGACAATAAATTGGCGCTGCTGTCGGACCTTTCGGTAATAGAAGCAAAGTAACAAATCTACCGTAATCATTTTGCTTAGCCTTACTTTTTCGTGGCATATGGCAAGATTACTATGAACTATTTTAATTCTGAAGATTTAAGTTATGTACGTCAATCTTTGCATAATTGGCCATATATCATTAAAATATTGTTTCATTTAATTTTAGTCTTTTTTTTTGTTATGCTATGTGGTGTCGGCTTAAAACAACGCTAACCCATTGGCTTTTATGTAATTGTTGGGTCATCTGGCTGGATATATTTAAGCTCTGGCTACCCCTTTTTGGAATTTATAGCCATTGGTGTTACTACTTTATTTGTTTTTACTTTTTTCCCCAAGCCCAACTGTGCAACAATGAGCGAGGAACCAGCGATAGAGTGGTATGAGCGCCATAAGAAAACTGCTTTGTCAACTTCCTTTTTGGACAGTTTTCTTATAAAGTTAACTTAAATTATTATCAACAACAACAACCAATTGTAATAGCCCAATTGATAGAACAACCCGATGTGACTTGATTTCGTACAGACTGATGTGGGTTCATATCCCAGGTTGTACCTACAACAGTTTGTCTTTTCTGAAGTCATAGGTGTAGACATGTGACAGTTTAATGTTACATTGTCCAAGCAAGACGTGGGTACTCTTAACACAGGGTCAGAATATCACGTTATGTTCCTTATTATTAGTACCTCTACAACTCCTTCAAGGATTTTTGTCGTCTACATTTGAGTTGAGTGTACGTTATCACGTAAATCGTATTAGCTTCCAAAGCCAACTGTACCATCAGGCAATTTTTATATTGATCAAGTTTTTCTTAAACAAATATCTGTTCCGGTCTCAGTCGTGAGATCTGGCGGCCCTATTACAGTCGACACATTGCAAACATGGTGTCTTTCAAGTGACAGCGAACGCCAGGGCGGCAGCAAATGAAGACGAATGAGATCAGAGGCGGATCGGAATGCGAGTAGGCGGACGGTTACATTCATTACACCTTTATTCGTCTCGTCACTTTGTAACCTGACGTTACTTGTCAATGGTGTTTGACAGAACATTGGAAATAACTTTATTTGATTTAGGAACTCATATATTAAAATACTAGTGGATCGTCCCAGCTTCGCACGGGTAGCGTTGTTTTTTTAAATATCTGAGGTTTCTTTCTTTAGTCACTGCTCAAGCATTGTGAAATTCAGCGCAATATTTTCAATTTATTAAATTTATAGCACTCCCTAAACAGTGTAGTTTGGTGATTTTAAATGCGCTTTGATGAACGGTTGAGTATTTCCGTTTAATAGCAAATTTTTAAATAAAACGCTATGAAGTATTTATAACAATCTAAAAAATAAATCATTACGTGATGTTAGGATGCAACTACTGGCGCCATCTAGTATGTTATATGTAAATTAGTAAAGATTTGGTTTTGATCACGGGCGCGATGGATTATTTTATGTATAATTTCGGTGTTTGTCTACCGATTTCTATGTTTTTTTTTTTTTAGAATAGGTAATAATGTTACCTTTTTTAAATTTGGGATGAGTGAGACGTTTACAAACGTAAGAGTAAACAAATATAATCAGAATAATCCGAACTGCTAAGCTATCTGGAATTACACGTGTTATTGTGAGTCAACCGTAAAAGAAAGACATAAACTGCTGAGGATTTTTTTTTAGATAATTTTATGAAGAATATTTCCGTCACACATGATTTCTATGTAAGTTTAACCATTGAGGCTGCACACGCGACGGAAGCTTAAAAAATGGAGTAACTTCTCCCGTTTTCCCAAAATTTCCCAAAATTCCCCTTTACTGGAAAGTATACAAAAACCTGCGCAGGTGTATGAAGAATAATTGTACCAAGTTTCGTTAAAATCCGTTGAGTAGTTTTTGTTTCCATAAGGAACATACAAACCGACAGACAGACAGACAGACAGACAAAAATTTTACTGATAACATTTTTGGCATCAGTATCGATCCCTAATCACCACCTGATGGTTATTTTGAAAATATATTTCATGTACAGAATTGACCTCTCTACAGATTTATTATAAGTATAGATAAACTTAAATGACGACGCCGCCGTTGGGGAGGCGCTGTTGCTTTTAAACAACAATAGAGATTTTCTTGTTTTGTGTCCCTCTATTTTGCCTATACATATACTCACTGCTATAAATTCCTAAAAGAGCTAGCCAGAGCTAAGCAATCAAAAAATCTTCAGCCACTTTTGGAAGTTGTGTGGGGAAAAGATGGTAAAATAAAGGTTGTTGGTGATGGGACTCCAACCGCATTGCCCAAAATCCTTTAAAAGCCCTAATACCGTTAGTCGCCTCTTACGTACGAGTACACCCACCGGAAGAAATGGAGTGGTGCTATTCTAAGCCGACACTACACAGCTATATGACTTTTAACTTAGTTTTCAACATCGGCTATCACAGTTATTTGTCTAACCTTTGAAAATTATTCTTTAGTGAATCTCACGGTAAACTTCAGAAATGGCGCTGGGGTGTAGTCTGATACAGAGTTCAGACCGCGCCGTGATCTTTCCTATAAAACCTTAGTTCAAAAAAGCCAGAGCTTCTCTTGATAATATTGGATATAATTGTTATAGTAGCGAAATAATGAATTATTGCAACACTTCTTTTTACTATTTTTGAATTTATTATATAACTAGTGAATCGTCCCAGCTTCGCACGGGTAGCGTTGTTTTTTAAATATCTGAGGTTTCTTTCTTTAGTCACTGCTCAAGCATTGTGAAATTCAGCGCAATGTTTTCAATTTATTAAATTTATAGCACTCCCTAAACAGTGTAGTTTGGTGATTTTTAATGCGCTTTAATGAACGGTTCAGTATTTCCGTTTAATAGCAAATTTTGGAATAAAACGCTATGAAGTATTTATAACAATCTAAAAAATAAATCATTACGTGTTGTAGGATGTAACTACTGGCGCCATCTAGTATCTTATATGTAAATTAGTAACGATTCGGTTTTGGTCACGGGCGCGATGGCTTATTTTATGTATAACTAGTGGATCGTCCCAGCTTCGCACGGGTAGCGTTGTTTTTTAAATATCTGAGGTTTCTTTCTTCAGTCACTGCTCAAGCATTGTGATATTCAGCGTAATGTTTTCAATTTATTAAATTTATAGCACTCCCTAAACAGTGTAGTTTGGTAATTTTTAATGCGCTTTAATGAACGGCTCAGTATTTCCGTTTAATAGCAAATTTTGGAATAAAACGCTATGAAGTATTTATAACAATCTAAAAAATAAATCATTACGTGTTGTAGGATGCAACTACTGACGCCATCTAGTATGTTATATGTAAATTAGTAACGATTCGGTTTTGGTCACGGGCGCGATGGCTTATTTTATGTATAATTTCGGTGTTTCTCTACCGATTTCTATGATTCTTTTTTTATTGAATTGGTAATAATGTTACCTTTTTTAAATTAGGGATGAGTGAGAGGTTTACAAACGTAAGAGTAAACAAATATAATCAGAATGTTACGAACTGCTAAGCTATCAGGAATTACCCGTGTTATTGTGAGTCAACCGTAAAAGATAGACATAAACTATTGAGGATTTTTTTTTAGATAATTTTATGAAGAATATTTCCGTCATAAATGATTTCTATGTAAGTTTAACCATTAAGGCTGCACACGCGACGGAAGCTTAAAAAATGTAGTAACTTCTCCCGTTTTCCCAAAATTTCCCAAAATTCCCCTTTACTACCCTGCTGGAAAGTATACAAAAACCTGCCCAGGAGTATGGAGAATAATTGTACCAAGTTTCATTAAAATCCGTCGAGTAGTTTTTGTTTCCATAAGGAACATACAAACCGACAGACAGACAGACAGACAGACAGACAGACAGACAGACAGACAGACAAAAATTTTACTGATTGCATTTTTGGCATCAGTATCGATCCCTAATCACCACCTGATAGTTATTTTGAAAATATATTTCATGTACAGAATTGACCTCTCTACAGATTTATTATAAGTATAGATATTA
Source organism: Bedellia somnulentella (assembly GCA_963576735.1). Lineage (NCBI taxonomy): Eukaryota > Metazoa > Arthropoda > Insecta > Lepidoptera > Bedelliidae > Bedellia > Bedellia somnulentella. The sequence continues at coordinate 996,159 of OY755173.1, forward strand.
TTTGCATGAACCGCATTAAACAGATGATAATTATGTCATTTGGCTGTTACATCCATTTCTTGCGTCACTCAGCACGTGCAGACATCACTCAACTACTGACGGCACAAAACTCTTACATCTCTACATAAGACTTGCAAAACTGAAACTTTTTATGAAAATGAAAAGATAGAATTTGCGGTGTAGTGTCGGCTTAAAATAGCATTAACCATTTATTGCCGCGGGTGGCTCTGGCTCGAGTTGGGAATTTGGGGCTTTTATGTGAGTTTTAGCGATGTGGCGAGAGACGAGAGACCATCACCATCCTTCCTTTATTTAAAGATCGTTTCCCCAAAAGCAAAACGTGTGTACTCTGAACACCAGGTATCAATGTTACGTGATGTTCAGAAGTATTAGTACCTCTGCCAACCCCTGTGAGGATATACGGCGTGAACTATTGAGTTGAGTTTTCCGCACTATACTTTCAAACGTGGCTAAGAAATTACCAATTCTCGGGCCCTTGCTATCCGTTTTTTGGGTTTGGTTGCTGTGATTATTACATATGTATGTATTAGGTAGGAGTAATCTGCACCCTTGGTACTAAAGTACCAACCATTTCTCCATAGTCCAGTCATAAACACATTTCATTCAATTTATTTACCACATTGTCAGTATTAGCCGTGTAGTGCCGGCTTAGAATGTCGCTACCCCTTTCTACCCATGGGTGTCGTAAGAGGCGACTAAGGGTATTGGGGCTTTTTATTGGATTTTTGGGCGATGCGGTTGGAGACCCATCACCAAAAACCTTTATTCTTACCATCTTTTCCCCACTCAACTTCCAAAAGTGGCTGAGGAATTTATAACTCCTTAGCTCTGGCTACCCCTTCCAGGAAAATATAACCGTGAGTATATGTATGTATTGTCAGTATTAAACTTCTGAGAAATTACTGAAATACCTTCACGCATACCAATCAAAACGGTAGGCACGAACAAGGCAAATTGATGCCATTATCTCGTAATTTACAACACCTTTCTTTCAACCTGCGAACGAGAGACAGAGATAGAAATATTATTTGGTATCGCACATGGTCAGAGGTGGGTTTTGTCAAAACAAAATATTTGCACGCAATACGAGATCGGTTTCTGATAGCGTCAGGGCTGTATTCAGTAAATCCCGGTTTGTGATTTATTTATTTACTAGCTTTTTGCCCGCGACTTCGACCGCGTGGACTTCATTTTTTGCATCCGGTTTACATTCAAAATACCAAAAAACTATCTTAACTTCTATTTTATATATACATTTATATTCCCGCGGGCGTTGTAAAGGATATAAAGGACATTGACCCTTTTTAAGTGATTGTTGGGCGATGAAGTTGGTGAGCCATCACTAAAATATTTATTTAACTACCTTTTCCCTAATCTATTTCCAAAAGTGGATGAGGAATTACTATCTCTGAAGCTATGGCTACCCTTTTATAGAATTTAGATAATTGATTGATAGATGAATATCATAAATTCAATCGCACCAAGTTTTATGTTTCTAGATACTAAAATGTCATAAATCTCTATATTAACTTTCATTTGCTATATCAACCCCTTAGGGGGTGAGTTCCAAAAAAACCTTTTTAATTTTTCATAAGAATCATGAACCAAACCATTTTGTACTAAGTTTCTATGTTCAAAATGAGAATATCTTAGTAAGTACAAATACGAATAGTAGTTTGGCGCTTCGGCGGCGGCACGGTGCTGCCTCTTACACTGACCGTTGATGATAGTGGGAGAGCTTGCAGCGATTGCTCGGGAATATGGGGATGGTTAGTGGTGGATCTCCATCCAAAATAATCGCTGAAGTGAAGGGTTAGTACTTGCTATTATTATGTATACTGCTATTCAAAACTAACAAAACAAAAATAATAATACAAAAAGCTTGAATCACCTGAGATACGAACCCGGAACGATTGATTAATAATAGTTCTATTAAAATATTCATAGTAGTTAGTAAAGTTGTACCGCTACGCCACGGGGACGATACCGGCGGGCGGTGGCATGTTTTTATTACGCTATATTTATTCTTTCCTCCCACTCCCACAACTTCACCCGCGTGGAATTAGGTTATATTATATTGCAGTAAAAATTTTAAAACTTCTCATTTCATTACTATTTACTATGACGACGACATCTAAGTAAAGTAACGATGATCTATTATTATAAATTCATATTACTTCACTGTAAACTATAGCAATATTTTATTTATTTAAAGTTGATGTAATATATTTTGGGTTTATATACTCCAATAAAGAAGAAATCATACCGCGATGTAGAAAGTACCGACAGCGCCATCTATTGGTAAACATGCAAACAACGCCGCGCTCTTTTATAAGGTTTCAGCTGAAAGGTTGAAGATTTCGCTGCTAAAACCCATTAGTGATTCCGGTATAAAAGTACTCTATAATTTAATTTGGACTTCTAACTATATGTCTGCAAAATTTCAAAGCAATCGGTTTGGTAGTTGCGGCGTGAAAGAAGCACAAATAAACAAACAAACAAACTCACTTTCCGATTTATAATATTTGTATGGATTATGTAAGGATCATCAACCGCAACACATATTACATAGAAAGTTAAATAGTGTAGTACGAGTAAATAAGGCCAATAACAAATGATCACAAGTTAAAATAAGACACACACATAGTTAATACAAAAGAAAATAATTAAACTAAACTAACTAAAAAGAAAAATGAATAACAACAGATACAAAATTATAAAATATTAAACAATGTCATAGTTTTATTAGTAGTGATATTTTTACTACAGCAGCTGTTTCATTTTTAGTTGCTTCAATTTACATACAGATATAGGCATCACTAGATATAAATTATATAACTGAGTGAAAATTAACCCTTCATTTTACTTACATATATACTGACGCCATTATTTCCCATTGGGATCGGCAGAGACTATCTATCGCCACTTTGTACGATCCTGGCAAACCTCTCGTTTGTCAATAGTATGTAGACAGATAACTGAAAAAAAACTTAGCTTATTTGAAAATAATATTAGGTCTAGCATCAGCCCCCCAATGAGGAGCAGTGAATCATTAGAGAATTGTCTTTCATTCATCAATGAGCTAAAAACTGAATTCAACAAAATCTTTAAAACTAAGGTAATACTGTGTAATACAAAATGCTCTTTTGCTGAATGGGCCACCGCTGGAATTAGAATAAGTAGAGATCACCTATATAACATTTATAGAGAAAAGTCCTTTAACTTCAACCAAGATTTTATTATTTATGTCAGAAATTATTCAAAAATTTTCAAAAAAGTTTGTGGTGAAGCTAAATCTAGATGCATAAAACATAAAATTATGAATTCTTCTAACAAGAGTAAGACTGTCTGGAAAATAATTAACAGTGAAACTGGAAAACTAAAGTCCCCACATGATCTCAATTTATTATTAGATAATGAACTAATACAGTCAAAATCACATTTTTGCTGACATTTTTGAAAATCATTTTATAAATACCCCCACTCAGGCAACAGAGAAATTAAATTCATGTCCCCAGAAAGCTCTTGAGTTGTTGGAACAAAATGTTACCAAAACAACAGCACAGTTTTCTTTCAAGTATGTTGACAATAATGATATAATTAAAAATTTTAAAACTATTAATCTTAAAAAAACCGAAGACATAACAGGAATGTCAGTTTTCGTCATAAACAGAATAATAAATATAATCGCTCCTCATTTAACGATACTTTTTAATAAATGTATAGATATAGGAGAATTTCCAGACTGTATGAAGTTAAGTAGGCTCATCCCACTACATAAATCAGGAGATAGTCAGGACTTTACCAATTATAGGCCTATTTCTATTTTGCCAGTTCTCAGTAAAGTTTTTGAGAAAATCATGTCCAACCAAATGCTTTCATATTTTAACAATCATAATATATTCCATGACGAGCAATATGGTTTCACCAAAGGTAGGTCTACTGTAGATGCAGGAGTGTCACTAATGAAACATATTTTTAATTCATGGGAAAACTCCCGGGATGCATTAGGTATATTTTGTGACCTCACAAAAGCTTTTGATTGTGTAAAAAAAGAAATAGCGTTGATTAAACTTAAATATTACGGTTTTGACGAGCAAGCACTGAAATTAATGGCATCATATCTTCATAAAAGAACTTTAAAGGTTGATATTAATGGAACCACGTCGGAAGGATCGGAAATAGAGATGGGCGTTCCTCAAGGTTCTATACTTGGCCCATTACTGTTTCTGATTTACATTAATGATTTACCATTTATGGTACAAAAGTATTCTGAGATAGTTATGTTTGCAGATGACACATCTTTAATATTTAATGTAGCGAGATCCTCTACATCTCTTGACGACGTAAATAAAGCTATCTCACTGGTATTGCATTGGTTTACTGTAAATAACCTGGTTCTAAATGCCAAAAAAACTAAATGTATTAAATTTACTTTACCGAATGTTAGGCAAGTTGATAACAATATTGTTATTGATAGTGAACAAGTAGAATTAGTGAAAGAAACAAAATTCCTAGGGATAATAATCGATTCTAAGTTGCAATGGGGACCCCATATACTAACACTTTCTAAAAGGCTGAGCTCAGCAGCGTATGCCGTGCGTAAGATTAGAGAAATAGCAGACGTAGAAACAGCTCGCATTGTGTATTTCAGTTATTTTCATAGTATTATGTCGTACGGTATTTTATTATGGGGTAAAGCGGCTGATGTTCATAAAGTTTTCGTCTTACAAAAGCGAGCTATCCGATCTATTTACATGTTGAGGTCGAGGTATTCGTTGCGCGAAAAATTTAAAGAAATTGGCATTTTAACTGTCCCTTGCCAATACATATTTGAGAATTTAATGTATGCCAAAAAGAATATAGGCCAATTTAGTAAAGTTAGTGATAGGCATACTGTTAACACTCGAAATAAGGACAAACTTCACGTACCGAAGTGGAGACTTAATAAAGTAAGTAACTCCTTTATGGGACTATCCCTGAAAATGTTCAACAAACTTCCTTCTGACATATTGGAATTGCCTGTAGCATCTTTTAAAAAGGCAATAAAAGCCATGCTTTTAAAGAATTCTTACTACAGTGTTCAAGATTTTTTAAACGACAAGGACCCAACGCGCACATGACCGTGTCCGTAAAGCTATAAATCTTCCCTCGTTATTCCTAGGAATAATTGTCTGGTGAGGATTTTTCTTCTCACGTTATGTGATTGGTTTTTGTGATGGACAATTTATTTTAAATATGTCAAACTAGCGTTTGGTTTTGTCGCATAGAAAATCTTTTATAAAGTAAAAACATGTTAATAAACTGAAATTGTACAAACCATGTTTTGAAAAAATGAAAAAATGTGAATGTAAAGAGTTTCTTTGTTGCTTCTTCTCTTTACGAACACCTTCCGAAGCAACGGACTAATGATAAATTTAAAAAAATTTGACGTTCAAAAAATGTTATTTTTAACTTAATTTTGAAAAATAAACTTTTTGACTTTTTTTTTTTTTTTTTGACTCTCTAGCTTCGTTTACATTCATCAATCTTTTCATACATGTTCCTTTATTTTTCTTTCGGACGCGTGCCTTTTTGAGCTCACTTTCTATTTAATTTTATGCTATATAAAAAAAAAGTTTCTTTTAAATTTGCTGCGTAGTGTCGGCTTAGAATAGCACTACCCCATTTCTTCCGGTGGGTATACGTAAGAGGCGACTAACGGTATTGGGGCTTTTAGGGGATTTTTGGGCGATGCGGTTGGAGACCCATCACCCACAACCTTTATTTCACCATCTTTCCCCACGCAACTTTCAAAAGTGGCTGAGGAATTTCTAATTCCCTAGCTCTGGCTACTATAGTATATGTATGTATGTATTTTCTTTTTTTGCTGTGTCCAAAGTTATAAAAAAATAAGTTAATACCCATATAGATTAGTAAGTACGTGTTCTTTTTGCTATCTCAACCATACTAAAGTTTCTGCTATGTTAATCTCATCAGCTCAGGTATATTTGTGGTTTTTGTTTTTTGTTTGAAATATTAGTCATGCATGAAGCAATTCTAGTTTATATTTTAATTTTAAGTACTCTATATATTTTTTCTATCTCAATGTCATTTTACAATATAATGTTTTTGTTGTGTTTAATTAAAAATGTCTGACTTATCATTATTGTAGTGAATATAACTATGAGTCATGTCATGACACTAGCAGGTGGGCCAAAAAATTGCTATAGAAAGAAAGAAGAAAGAAAAAATTTTATTCAGTGCACAGGAAAATACACAACAAATAAAAAAATAAAAAAAAACATAGTGGTAAACAATAACAACAAAAGAACATAAGTAAAAAAAATAAAACATAAAAAAGCAGCCCTATGCAGTGAATTGGTTACTATACGCTATTTGGAGCAAAATTCTCCTATTTTATTATCACTTTTTTATGTAACCTACGGCTGCTGGTTATAATTATGTAATTTAAAGCAGAATCTAACAATATGTTAAACCAAACAGGCACTGTATAGCCAAGTCTAGCCTTTTTTTAGAAATATAGTCTAAATTCTTCTACTATCATTTCCATGCTGCTTTAACAAAATATTAGACCAAATTCAAGCAAAACAACATTTTCATCCCAGTCTGATTCCAGTCCTGCAGTATCGATGTTATTTATATTGGTTCGATCTCCGCCGCCTCAGGAGCCTCTTTCGTCACGCGATCACGTGACAACTGGGTACGTTTCCGCCTCACTGCATTTGTGTATTGATGGCACACACCTGCGGCCTGAGAAGTTTGCCAATTTGCCACTCAAGGTTTAACTCGATTTCCGAAAGACGATGTTTATTGAGGCTTCCTTTCAGCATACGAAATTCTGATTTAGTTTCACTTTTGTTCTATAGGATATCCCCGAAGGGGTTTGCAGAGTTACTAATACTTCTGAATTTCACGTGAATTTGTCACCTGGTGTTCAGAGTACCCACGTTTTGCATGGACAGTGTACTCACGTGATAGGGGGCAGGCCTATCGCCGTTTTGTACGAATACACTGTTACATGACTAAGTACAACTCAGCCATGTGGGTTTCCTCACGATGTTTTCCCTCGCCGTTAACAACCACGATAAATTACCCACTTACCTTTAGAAAAGACATATTGGTGTAGGCCCGACCCGGGATTTGAACACTAGTCGTTTGCACGATAACCGGTGTTCCATTTCCATCCATTGAGCTATCAGGGTTGGTTCTATAATTTGTTTTTTTTTTACCGATTTTATTGAGAAGATAATTTTACGATCCTAAACACACACAATAGGACAGGAGATAGGACAAAACAAAATTACAGTCATGCCCTTCAATTCTTATTCCCAAGTATTACAAATGTACAATACACTACAGAAAATATTTATAGTACCGATCCTAGCGTAGGATGGTTTAATCCCTAGTTTTATTGTTTTTATAGGCATAGACGGGGCAGGACAACCCACTCGATACCTTTTACAGAGCATTGCACACCAGTAACTTCCCACTCGCTCCTCAACAATGCTAAGTAACTGCGGTCACTGGCCGTGGACACAGTGACAAGCGACGCGAGAAGTTTCGACCATGAAACCTACTAACACAACCTAACCAACAAGGATTATTAAAATCTGTTAATGAGTACTAAAATCAACAAATAGGCTGGATTAAGTTGTCACAAATTACTTTGCCTGACCCCTAGGCATAGTTCGGGCAGATAAAAGTTGTTCTCTTTAAGTTCCTGAAAGAGAAGTCTTCTACATTTACCAGTTGTGTGTATCACAACGTAGCAATTTATTTAGATGATTCGTATGTAATTTTACGAAGAATAGTTACCCTGTTTCATTAGGAGTGTGTGACTTGTGTTTTGTGACAAAATCAGATTTTTTATGAATAAATTATCTATCTCACAATGTGCTCGTACCCACCTGTAACATTATTTATTTATTTATTATTGATTATGATAGTAGTTCTAATCATACTCGCAATTTCATTAATTCAAATAATCGTTCGTGTATTACCGAAAGGATGGTATTATTACTAACTCTTTAGAGAGAGTTAAAAGAGACAACATTTTGCCAGCCCTCACCATTAACAGCCTCGCTAATCAAACCAAAAATATGACTTGGAAAAGGCACATATCAGCTTGTTTTACCTTCTTTCTTCAAATAATATCCCAAATTGCTATGTGACGCAATCTGACCACAGCCTTAAAGTACTTTGCAATTTAAACTTATCCGCTGTAAAATATAATTCGTTGACTTTTGATAGTCATCTATTGAAAGCTTAACTTTATTTTAAACTTGATGCTCTGATATAGATCGTGTTTTTTGGGAAATTGGCAAGAGACTATCGATCGCTACTTTGTTGCAGGGGCGAACCTCTCGAGCCTCAGTTACATTCATCAATCAAATTAACAATGCCTTTAGGTAAACTAACCTAACTCTACTCGTTGTATTTAGATTTGTAGTAAGATTATTATGTTAGATAATATTATCTACGTATATAATATCATTGTGATGCGCATATCAAATCTAGTTTGATAAAAATCCTGCTAATACATATTATTTGAGAATTTAATGCATGCCAAAATGCGCATAGGTCAATTTAGTAACGTTAGCGATAGGCAGCACTCGAAATAAGGATGAAATTCATGTACCGAAGTTGACACTTAATAAAGTAAGTGACTTCTTTATGGGACTCCTTTTATATGGTTAACAAACTTCCCCCTGACATACCGGAATCGTTTAAAAGGCAATTAAACCAATGCTTTTGAAGAAATCTTACTACAGTCTTCCATTTTTCAGTCTTTCCGTTTTTTTCTTTATCTTTTAATTGTGGCCGTATATTACCATTAGCTATTCCATTTATTTATTCAGGGTAGGCTAGAGCGCGTCGGTGAGGATGCATGAGAGCAGTAATTACAAACATTTGCAAATGAATCAGGTAGTAACAACTTCAGAAAATAATTATCGGGTGCAACTCTATAATAAAACACGAACATAACCTTCAGATTAACATTACTCATGTTATATGAAAAGCTCTAAATTAAATAACTCGTAAAAGCGATATCAATCAAACCAAATCGATATATCTAACAGCACTGATTTATGAAGGCATCTGGTCAGTATCTTCGTGTGATTCGGCAATCAGTATTAATATTACGATGGGTTTTATGACGCCATCTTTATCAATATAATATCAATATGTTACACAGTTGTTACATACACATTTTTAATGTTTAAATAGAGATGTGGCTAAACTTGCTTAACCAAAAACATTCTGTGGCTATTTAGTACGAAGCTGTGTTTGATTAAATATTATTAACGCATAAAATATATTGTTAATCGGTTGGTTCGTGTGATATTAATATATAGATATTTATATTTGATTTAAATAATGTGTCTATAAACGAATGTTTATGCGTTAGATGTGTGATGGTTTTCTTATTAAATTGTTTTATACTCTAAGATCGTCACATTGAATATAAATTACTCATGCCGTGTAGTGTCGGTTTAGAATAGCACTACCCCATTTCTTCCGGTGGGTGTACGTAACAGGCGACTAACGGTATGGGGCTATTAAGGGATTTTTGGGGGATGCGGTTGGAGAACCATCACCAACAACCTTTATTTTTACTATCTTTTCCCCACTCAAATTTCCAAAAGTGACTAAGGAATTTCTAATTCTTAAGCTCTGGATACCCCTTCCTGGGATTTATAGCCGTGAGTATATGTATGTATGTATGTATGTACTCTTACTCTTAAACGAACTGAACCATATAAAACAACGCGTTTTAAGTAAAATTCTTTTCTTGGAACACAGATATTATTCCATAGAAACTGCTTGCCTGGCTAGATGGCTCGTTCCCAATATCTCTCTAACTAATCAGAAGATGAATCTTATCATTCGATGCGACGAATTGGCTAAGGGAATCTTCTCTTTGCCAATTATGTAAAATGGAGACTTAGCGGCATTCTTCTATTAATTACTAGGATCAAGTGCTTTATTTTGAGTCACTTGAACCCGAAGCAGAAAACCTCAATTCCAAACAATTATAAAAGAATGTAAAAGATTAAAAAGTGGTAAGTTCTTTTCGCTACTACAAACTTAGAAATAAATATTTGAACCACAATTGTTTCTATTATTATTATCTTTTTATTTTATTTCCAAAATATAATTGCTTATGTTAGTTAATGTTTCTATATTATTTATACATACATACATACATATACTCACGGCTATATTTCCCTAGAAGGGGTAACCAGAGCTAAGTAATTATAAATTCCTCAGCCCCTTTTGGAAGTTGAGTGGGGAAAAGGCGTTAAAATAAAGGTTTTTGGTGATGGGTCTCCACTCCAACCGCATCGCCCAAAAATCCAATAAAAAGCCCCAATACCCTTAGTCGCCTCTTACGACACCCGTGGGTAGAAAGGGGTAGCGACATTCTAAGCCGGCACTACACGGCAATTATTTATGTACATTATTTATGTTTTGTGTTTACTTTGCTCTTCCTGTACAGCAAATAATTGTATTTATTTAGTTATCTACGAAAAAATAATACATTAGTACTATGACGATAAGCAGCCTTCAGTTATTAAGCGGCCAGTACACAATTGCCAGTGATGGGCCACGATCCGCAATGCACAATTGTAGGCCACGATCACTTGGTGTTCACACAATGGCCCATTGCTCATTACTGCCTGGCAATCCACTTGCGATGGACGTCGAATTAATTAAGGCTGCAGCTATTTATTTATTACTAGTGGATCGTCCCAGCTTCGCACGGGTAGCGTTGTTTTTTTAAATATCTGAGGTTTCTTTCTTCAGTCACTGCTCAAGCATTGTGAAATTCAGCGTAATGTTTTCAATTTATTAAATTTATAGCACTCCCTTAACAGTGTAGTTTGGTGATTTTGAATGCGCTTTAATGAAAGGTTCAGTATTTCCGTTTAATAGCAAATTTTGGAATAAAACGCCATGAAGTGTTTATAACAATCTAAAAAATAGTCATTACGTTATGAAGGATGCAACTACTGGCGCCATCTAGTATGTTATATGTAAATTAGTAAAGATTTGGTTTCGATCACGGGCGCGATGGCTTATTTTATGTATAATTTCGGTGTTTGTCTATCGATTTCTATGATTCTTTTTTTATTGAATAGGTAATAATGTTACCTTTTTTAAATTAGGGATAAGTGAGAGGTTTACAAACGTAAGAGTAAACATATATAATCAGGATGTTCCGAACTGCTAAGCTATCAGGAATTACACGTGTTATTGTGAGTCAACAGTAAAAGATAGACATATACTGTTGGGTATTTTTTTTTAGATAATTTTATGAAGAATATTTCCGCCAAACATGATTTCTATGTAAGTTTAACCATTAAGGCTGCACATGCGACGGAAGCTTAAAAAATGGAGTAACTTCTCCCGTTTTCCCCAAATTTCCCAAAATTCCCCTTTATTTCTCTGCTGGAAAGTATACAAAAACCTGCGCAGGAGTATCAAGAATAATTGTACCAAGTTTCGTTAAAATCCGTCGAGTAGTTTTTGTTTCCATAAGGAACATACAAACCGACAGACAGACAGACAGACAGACAGACAGACAGACAGAGAGACAAAAATTTTACTGATTGCATTTTTGGCATCAGTATCGATCCCTAATCACCACCTGATAGTTATTTTGAAAATATATTTCATGTACAGAATTGACCTCTCTACAGATTTATTATAAGTATAGATTATGTATGTAATTTGTTTTATTTATAGCGCTATTTATGTTATTTTACGTCATATAGTGATTATAAATACATTTTGCAATAAAATATTCCATAAAAGTATAAGTATCAATGAGCGGCCGGTGACGAACTAAACAATGGCCCACTGTGGAAACACCACCGGCCACGCTACGCCACGATTCCTTTGAAGTGAGCCCGAAAAACCGACAACCTCGCCATTGCGCGCCACGATCGACAATTGTCCGCCATCATGCACCATTGCCCCCTGTACACAGTGGCGATGGCGTGCAGTGGGCCATCGTCGGCCATTGTGTACTGGGCGCTTTACATAATTTCAAAGATACCCATCTTTTCATCTTCAAAACTGATGAAACGCCATGATTAAATTTTTAAAAGCCTCTCTTGACTTCTTCAAGGATTATAGTTAATTAATCCAAAATAATCACATGCAACGCAGTTGGTAGCGACGGTGTAAGTCGAAAAATGATTTTACCTATCCTAGACATTATCACTCGTATCCTTTAATATGTCCCTCTCCTCGGGATCATTTTCAACGCAATGGAAGGAAGCCCAAATAACACCTATCCCTAAAAAAAAGAACCGCATCGCCCAAAAAACACTTTAGAAGCCCCAATGTTCCCGCCCCACTTCTTACGAACACCCACAAAATTGTGAGATAAAGTGGTTGAAAGTCCATCAACTACTATAATTGTTGCTAAAGATTTGCAAAGGGTCCTTTGGCCCAAACCTTTTTGGTATAATAACCGTTTATTAAGGTAAGTAAGTATGTTTTTTTACCTATTCTGTCTTACCTTTTTCAGCAACTCATGCCATTTCGGTAATGTCTAGGTCACGCAATATTTACGCAGAGGACAGGCGCAACGAAAGGCTCATACTCGCAGTAATGGAGGTCGAACGCCCCCCGCGCCCCGCGCCCCGCACCGTGCACCCCCGCTGCCGCCCTCGTCTCAGCGTGCAGTTAAATTTTACGAGATCCACCAATATAGGAATGTTAACGTTGGGTGGACCACAAGTCATTGGACGCAGCGAATTCAGATTAAATATATTTTTCCATCGAGAATACGGAAGGAAAGGAGAAACCGTGTAGTGCCAGCATAGAATGTCTACCTCTTTATACCCACGGGTGTCGTTAGAGGTGACTAAGGGTATGTTGCTTGTTAGGTGGTTTTGGGTGATGCAATTGGAAAGATATCACCAACGGTACTTTATTTATACCATCTTCTCCTCTTTCAACTTCCAAATTTGGCTGAAGAGTTTCTGGCTCTAAAGCTCTGGCTTCCTAATACGTAGGGCAGCGATTATTCTTATAGAAATATCGGTACCTCAGTTAGTTACGTAAACGTTCACGCCGTTTATCCCCGAAGGAGTTGGCAGAGGTACCTATACTTCTGAACTCATAGCAGCGCCATCTAGTGTCCAGAGAAGGTGCCACGTTTTGCTTAGACAGTGTACTCATGTGATAGGGGGCAAGCCTATCAGTTAGTTAATGACAAAATATTGGACCGTAAATACTGTAAGCATGGATTCCCCAATTCCTCAACTCAAAGGCTCAAACCCTCAAGCTGTTATCCCCAAAGGTGTGGCAGATATACTCACGTTTCTGATCATCACGTGACATGATTGTCATCTGGTTTTCAGAGTATCCATGTTTTCCAACAAGGTAGCTTCCAGCACCATTTCATCCAAAGATCTGAAATTTGTTATAGTAGAAGCAAATGCGATCAATCAACTACCAATGCGCCATTTATTACTTATTATGTTAATTTAATTAATTGGAAACTACCAATTCAAATGAGATGAATCCTTCTAACCTTAAAAGAAGGAATTATTTTAATGAACTATAAATAGTCCTATGCCTAAGAGTAGCTCGTGTGGTTTGTGAGTTGAACGATGTCTCTTTTTCATACATACATACATATACTCATACATACATACATACACATACTCACGGCTATAAATCCCAGGAAGGGGTAGCCAGAGCTAATGAATTAGAAATTCCTCAGCCACTTTTGGAAATTTTAGTGGGGAAAAGATACTAAAAATAAAGGTTGTTGGTGATGGGTCTCCATCCGCATCGCCCAAAAATCCCTTAAAAGCCCCAATACCGGTAGTCGCCTCTTACGTACACCCACCGGAAGAAATGGGGTAGTGCTATTCTAAACCGACACTACACGGCAAATACACATACTCACAGCCGTAAATCCCAAAAACGAGTAGCCGATGCAGAGCAAGAAACTGCTCAGCCACATTTGGAAGTTGATTGCGGACAAGATGGTAGAAATAAAGTTTCGCTGGTGGTGATGGGTCTCCAAATGCATAGTCCAAACGCTACTTAAAAAAGCCCCCATACCGTTAGTCACCTCTTACTCGTACGACTCCCGTGGGTAGAAAGGAGTAGTGACATTCTGAGCCGGCACTACACGGACTCTTTTTTGATATACATACATACATACACTCACGGCTATGAATCCCTAGATGGGGTAGCCAGAGCTAAGAAATTAGAAACTCCTCAGCCACTTTTGGAAAGTTTAGTGGGGAAAAGATGGTTAAAATAAAGGTTGTTGGTGATGGGTCTCCAACCATATCGCCCAAAAATCCCTTAAAAACCCCAATACTGTTAGTCGCCTCTTACGTACACCCACCGGAAGAAATGGGGTAGTGCTATTCTAAGCCGACACTACACAGCATTTTTTTGATATCTCGAATTAATTTACTTGGACCACGTTAATACCTATAGCATATATTTTTAGAGGTAGTATTTCTGCCTTATTGCTGCAAGCTGGATAATATTTCCAACATTTATGGAAACGATAGTCACGAAAACTCTTTAACGATAAATTGCTATGAATAGGTGGAAAATGACTTACGCAAACGAAATCCTGAAATTCGTTCAGAAACCAGAGCGCATTATGTGCTGAATCCCGACGAAGGTAAATATGAATAATGGTTTCTTAGTCTTAAATACACATACTAACGGCTATAAATCTCTGGAAGGGGTAAGCAGAGCTTCAAAATAAGAAATTCCTCAGCCGCTTTTGGAAGTTAGTGAGGGGATGAGATAGTAGAACAATATTTTTGGTGTGGTTCCAAAACCGAATCACTCAAAAACCACTTAAAAAGCCTCAATACCCTTAGGAGCCTCTTACCCACGGTAAGGAATAGGGTGGTGCTATTCTAAGCCGACACTTTTTTATTTTGTGTTATATTTTCTCATTTATTTACCACCCCATGCCACAAATAAATTAAATTGTACTTACTTTACTGGGCATAAGTAAAATGGCAGCATGTAATTTATTTTATTGCTATTAATCATACGTGTAAGATGTGATTCAATTGAGCTAAAACAGCAGACAGCCGATATTTGTAAAATAAGAGTTCGAAATGAAAGTTCTATTTATAAATTAAGCTCGAGATTTCGTCAGGATCGTACATTGTTCGATCGAGGTATCTGATTCTCCAAAGGCAACTGCTACCTTGAGTTAATATATATTATGGTATTGTCGCATAGCAGAGCCTATTATATTTTACATACATACATAAATATAATGACAACCGTGATAGCCCAGTGGGTAGAACACTCGGTTATCGTGCAAACGACTAGTGTTCAAATCCTGGGTCGGGCCTACACCAATTTGTCTTTTCTAAAGACATATGTGTGGTTAATTTATCATGGCTGTTAACGGTGAGGGAAAACATCGTGAGGAAACCCACATGGCTGAGTTGTACTAAGTCATGTAACAGTGTATTCGTACAAAACGGCGATAGGCCTGCCCCCTATCACGTGAGTACACTGTCCATGCAAAACGTGGGTACTCTGAACACCAGGTGACAAAGTCACGTGATGTGCAGAAGCATTAGTACCTCTGCCAACCCCTTCGGGGATATTCGGCGTGAACGTTTATGTTATGTTATGTTATACATAAATATACTATATAAATTAAATGTGTAAGGATATATATGGGTCGTTTTCAAATTTTGCGCAGGTAAATGAATCTTATATTCAAAGTTTTTCGTTTTATATAAAACTATTTATTTACTGATTTTTTGGATACCTTATTCGTAATGACTATTATACTTTTTATTACTATTATTTGGCGCGAAGTTTGCCTCATAATTTCGGTTTTATTTTAAGTTTTGTAGGATAAGGTGCAAAAAAATACAACTCTGTTACCAATCATATTCAAGGTATATTTTAAACATTATTAAATTTAAACCATTTTTTTTGGCATCATTGCTCACAACACAGGATTTATTAGGAACAAGTATAATTATAATTACTTCTCTTACGTATCTTTCAACAATAAGTATAAATATTAAACAACTCTGTTACTATCATTAAGTTTACAAATCTTATATTCCACCTAAATTCTTGTTTTTTTATTATAAAACTAAGTAACGACGAGTAATCGAAAAGTAATAAACTTAAATAATGATATCAGCAAAAAACCTACATTTGGGACATCCGTTTGTCTAATAACCTACAAATAATCTTCTGGAATCCTTGGGACACAAAAGTAACAGAGTAGTACTTTAGTAACATAATTGTTTTTTGTACTTTACTTACACTTAAAGAGCCATTATCTGTTATAAAATTGACATTAACAATGAGATCTTTTCACTCGAATTTTCTGCCCATCGAGTGGCAAATAAGTAGTACCTCTTCGCTGTTTTTCTTTTGCATTTGTTAACTTTTTTAGGCTCCAGAACGATAGAGCTTAAATTATCAAAAGGCTCAAGACAGGTCAGTCTCAACTAATCGTAATTTTGGGGCAGAATCGTCAGTAGCCTTAAAAAAACATTATCTTCACTTCACCATCGTCTTCTATGTCACTTACTACTTTATTTCTACCATCTTGGCCACTATCAACTGCCAAATGGGACTGAGGAGTTTCTAGCTCTAAAGCTCTGGCTACCCCTTTTTGGGACTATTGGCCGTGAGTATATATATATGTTTGTAAATGGAATAAAAGTTTTGTTTCTGCCGGTATTGGGTAGCTGGTCCATCAGAGAAAACATGCAATACTGTCAATCTTGACTTTCACTACCATCTTCCCTTGCGTTCTTTTTTTTCTTTAGTGTAATCATTTTCTGTATTTTTCATACGTTTTCTGTGTTTCCTCCAATACTTTTGACCTAAATAATTTTGACCTCTGTTTTTTTGCGGGCTTTCTGCCGCATTTTGTTGTTACCGCTTTTGAATCAGTTGTACTATCACGAGAATTTGAAATTCGAGGCTTGACAAATATCTAAACACAGACAATATTAATGGAGGACGTTGATTTTGGTCTTCAACAGATGGAGTACTTAATCGTGGAGTCATAATATCAGGTGGTGATTTGGTTTTCATAACAATGCGAAGAGCTTAAACTCGGTTTGTACGTTTAGCATTTGAAGCTCGCCATTTTTGTAATTGCTCTGTATTTCCTTCAAGTTTAATCTTTTAGTAACCGTTTCTTCGAATGGTATCTGTTTAAATTCTTTTTCTTAGATTCCGCTTCTTTTTCTGGGTTGGTTTTTGTTTTTGCGGTCTTCTCTATATGGCCGTTGTTTTTAAAACCAGTTTTGAAACAGATAGGTGTAAAACCATCTGAAACATATAATATAAATAAATATATTTAAAAATATATCGCTATCGTGTTTAATAATACTTTTTGGTACAAAGTTTAAACTATAGTCTACTCTGTTACCTAGTTTACGACTCTGTTACCATCCATTAAGTAACAGAGTTGTTAGTAACAGAGTGGTAAATCTAACAGTCTTAGGACCATTTATGTTAGCTACACCCCGTGGATTGAGACAATTCATGGTTAAATAAGATATTCACACTAAATACTACGAGTTTAACGTAAATTCAATAAGAAAATATCAATGACTTACCCAGTTATCTCGGTAACAGAGCGGACGTAGAATAAACCCACGCGCAACTTTTGACGCCGCATGGCGGTCTGGCTAGCTGCATGATCCCCCCGCCCTTGTGTTTAGCGTTCATAATAATAACGGCTACTGCACTACAACTGTTAGAACTATGCATTCAGTGAAATCTGTATTTCTTCTCGGGTTTTAGTATAGTAACAGAGCGGTACTATTAATTAAGCGGACTCGTGGGACAAACGTTTAAAACACATATTTTATAATCATTTAATGTCTATGTAGTGTCATGGTTGCATTTAATGTATTATTATAAAGTCTTATTTAAATATAATTCGATATTTGAAGCATGTAAATAGCAGAAAGGAAAAATGTCCTGACTATGTTTATTGTATCGGCGCTTGGGACAGAAGAAAAATGTATGAAAATCAACTCTGTTACCAAGAATGACCACATTGTTATGACAAAAAACATATAAAATAGGTAGATCAGGTACTGTTTTTTAATGAAAATATCTTTGTTTGGTTGTACAGTTTACATAATAATAATTGTATGTTAAAATCATCGTATTATTTATTTTTAAAAAATATAATCATTTCTGGGGACAAGTTTACCTGCGCAAAATTTGAAAACGACCCATATGTAAAGTGCTAAATAACAAAACTAACAAGTAGTTTTTCTCAACATACATACATACATATACTCACGGCTAAAAATCCCTAGAAGGGGTAGCCAGAGCTAACTAATTAGAAATTCCGCAGCCACTTTTGGAAGTTGCGTGGGGAAAAGATGGTAAAATAAAGGTTGTTGGTGATGGGTCTCCAACTGCATCGCCCAAAAATCCCTTAAAAAGCCCCAATACCGTTAGTCGCCTCTTACGTACACCCACCGGAAGAAAAGGTGTAGTGCTAGTATGTGCCGACACTACACAGCAAATGTATTCAATGTATCAATTTCTCAAATTGATATTAAAAGCTGTTTTCTTTTATATTTTTTTAGCCTATTTTATAGCCTATAACTTCTGAATACTATCATAAAAGTCAATTAAACAAACGGCATTTATTTGTGATCCACTTTCACACACTTATATCGATTATATAATAACTAGTCGTCCTCCAGTGTCCATTAACAATAAAATATTAAAGACTTTAGACAAATCCACTAACCTATTTGTAGAGTACCGTATATACCATTTATTGAACGTGACGTTTTATTTATTTACTAGTGGATCGTCCCAGCTTCGCACGGGTAGCGTTGTTTTTTTAAATATCTGAGGTTTCTTTCTTCAGTCACTGCTCAAGCATTGTGAAATTCAGCGCAATGTTTTCAATTTATTATATTTATAGCACTCCCTAAACAGTGTAGTTTGGTGATTTTAAATGCGCTTTGATGAACGGTTCAGTATTTCCGTTTAATAGCAAATCTATATCTATACTTATAATAAATCTGTAGAGAGGTCAATTCTGTACATGAAATATATTTTCAAAATAACTTTTAGGTGGTGATTAGGGATCGATACTGATGCCAAAAATGCAATCAGTAAAATTTTTGTCTGTCTGTCTGTCTGTCTGTCTGTCTGTCTGTCTGTCTGTCTGTCTGTCTGTCTGTCTGTCGGTTTGTATGTTCCTTATGGAAACAAAAACTACTCGACGGATTTTAACGAAACTTGGTACAATTATTCTTCATACTCCTGCGCAGGTTTTTGTATACTTTCCAGCAGAGAAGTAAAGGGGAATTTTGGGAAATTTGGGGAAAACGGGAGAAGTTACTCCATTTTTTAAGCTTCCGTCGCGTGTGCAGCCTTAATGGTTAAACTTACATAGAAATCATGTGTGGCGGAAATATTTTTCATAAAATTATCTAAAAAAAAATACTCAACAGTATATGTCTATCTTTTATGGTTGACTCACAATAACACGTGTAATTCCTGATAGCTTAGCAGTTCGGAACATCCTGATTATATTTGTTTACTCTTACGTTTGTAAACCTCTCACTCATCCCTAATTTAAAAAAGGTTACATTATTACCTATTCAATAAAAAAAGAATCATAGAAATCGGTAGACAAACACCGAAATTATACATAAAATAAGCCATCGCGCCCGTGATCGAAACCAAATCTTTACTAATTTACATATAACATACTAGATGGCGCCAGTAGTTGCATCCTACATAACGTAATGATTTATTTTTTAGATTGTTATAAATACTTCATGGCGTTTTATTCCAAAATTTGCTATTAAACGGAAATACTGAACCGTTCATTAAAGCGCATTCAAAATCACCAAACTACACTGTTAAGGGAGTGCTATAAATTTAATAAATTGAAAACATTACGCTGAATTTCACAATGCTTGAGCAGTGACTGAAGAAAGAAACCTCGGATATTTAAAAAACAACGCTACCCGTGCGAAGCTGGGACGATCCACTAGTACTTATAATAAATCTGTAGAGAGGTCAATTCTGTACATCAAATATATTTTCAAAATAACTATCAGGGGGTGATTAGTGATCGATACTGATGCCAAAAATGCAATCAGTAAAATTTTTGTCTGTCTGTCTGTCTGTCCGTCTGTCTGTCTGTCTGTCTGTCTGTCTGTCTGTCTGTCGGTTTGTATGTTCCTTATGGAAACAAAAACTACTCGACGGATTTTAACGAAACTTGGTAGAATTATTCTTCATACACCTGGGCAGGTTATAGTACACTTTACAGCAGAGTAGTGAAGGGGAATTTTGGGAAATTTTGGGAAAACGGGTTAAGTTACTCCATTTTTTAAGCTTCCGTCGCGTGTGCAGCCTTAGTGGTTATAGTTACATAGAAATCATGTATGACGGAAATATTTTACATAAAATTTTCTAAAAAATATCCCTCAGCAGCATATGTCTATCTTTTATGGTTGACTCATAATAACACGTCTAATTCCTGATAGCTTAGCAGTTCGGAGCATTTTGATTATATTTGTTTACTTTTACGTTTATAGTTCTCTCATTCATCTCTCATTTAAAAAAGTTTACATTATTACCTATTCAATAAAAAAAGAATCATAGAAATCGGTGTAGAATAACCAAACTTATAAATGAAATAAGCTATCGCGCCCTGTCGTCGCACGTGAATGCTATAAGGATATTTTTTTAGTGATGGTTGCGCGCGCAAAAGATAGCCGGGAGTATACATATACTCCCTGTATGTATGCAAAGTTTGTAACTCTGATTGTTTGTTTGCATGGTTTTATTTTCGGAGATACTGAACCGTTCATTAAAGCGCTTTTACAATCAAGCTACACTATTCAGGAATGCTATAAATTGCACTAAATTTCACAAAGGTTGAGCAGTGATTGAAGAAACCTCAAATATTTTTAAAACTACGCTACCCGTGCGAAGCTGGGCCCGATCCACTAGTTTTGAAATAAAACGCTATGAAGTATTTATAATAGTCTAAAAAATAAATCATTACTTGATGTAGGATGCAACTACTGGCGCCATCTAGTATGTTATATGTAAATTAGTAAAGATTTGGTTTTGATCACGGGCGCGATGGCTTATTTTATGTATAATTTCGGTGTTGGTCTACCGATTTCTATGATTCTTTTTTTATTGAATAGGTAATAATGTTACCTTTTTTAAATTTGGGATGAGTGAGACGTTTACAAACGTAAGAGTAAACAAATATAATCAGAATGATCCGAACTGCTAAGCTATCAGGAATAACACGTGTTATTGTGAGTCAACCGTAAAAGATAGACATAAACTGCTGAGGATTTTTTTTTATTTTTTTTTAGATAATTTTATGAAGAATATTTCCGTCACACATGATTTCTATGTAAGTTTAACGACGGAAGCATAAAAAATGGAGTAACTTCTCCCGTTTACCCAAAATTTCCCAAAATGCCCCTTTACTACTCAGCTGGAAAGTATACAAAAACCTGCGCAGGTGTATAAAGAATAATTGTACCAAGTTTCGTTAAAATCCGTCGAGTAGTTTTTGTATCCATAAGGAACATACAAACCGACAGACAGACAGACAGACAGACAGACAGACAAAAATTTTACTGATTGCATTTTTGGCATCAGTATCGATCCCTAATCACCACCTGATGGTTATTTTGAAAATATATTTCATGTACAGAATTGACCTCTCTACAGATTTATTATAAGTATAGATTTATTTAAGGAACACCAACAGCATACATATTAACACAATCATATGATTATCTATACTTATAATAAATCTGTAGAGAGGTCAATTCTGTACATGAAATATATTTTCAAAATAACCATCAGGTGGTGATTAGGGATCGATACTGATGCCAAAAATACAATCAGTAAAATTTTTGTCTGTCTGTCTGTCTGTCTGTCTTTCTGTCTGTCTGTCTGTCTGTCTGTCTGTCTGTCGGTTTGTATGTTCCTTATGGAAACAAAAACTACTCGACGGATTTTAACGAAACTTGGTACAATTATTCTTCATACACCTGCGCAGGTTTTTGTATACTTTCCAGCTGAGTAGTAAAGGGGAATTTTGGGAAATTTTGGGAAAACGGGAGAAGTTACTCTATTTTTTAAGCTTCCGTCGCGTGTGCTGCCTCAATGGTTAAACCTACATAGAAATCATGTGTGACGGAAATATTCTTCATAAAATTATCTAAAAAAAAATCCTCAGCAGTTTATGTCTATCTTTTACGGTTGACTCACAATAACACGTGTAATTCCTGATAGCTTAGCAGTTCGGATCATTCTGATTATATTTGTTTACTCTTACGTTTGTAAACGTCTCACTCATCTCAAATTTAAAAAAGGTAACATTATTACCTATTCAAAAAAAAAGAATCATAGAAATCGGTAGACAAACACCGAAATTATACATAAAATAAGCCATCGCACCCGTGATCAAAACCAAATCTTTACTAATTTACATATAACATACTAGATGGCGCCAGTAGTAGCATCCTACATCACGTAATGATTTATTTTTTAGACTGTTATAAATACTTCATAGCGTTTTATTTCAAAATTTGCTATTAAACGGAAATACTGAACCGTTCATCAAAGCGCATTTAAAATCACCAAACTACACTGTTTAGGGAGTGCTATAAATTTAATAAATTGAAAACATTGCGCTGAATTTTACAATGCTTGAGCAGTGACTGAAGAAAGAAACCTCAGATATTTAAAAAAACAACGCTACCCGTGCGAAGCTGGGACGATCCACTAGTATATAACTAAAGTCTTATTCTAATATTGTATGCCAATTAAAGGCGTACACAACACTTGCACAATCATAAATACAACAAACCTAGTAATTTAAATTAAAATGTAAAATGAAAAATAAATTTATAAATATCTGATAACTTAAATTTTGAATTGATGCAGTATTTTTCCCTGGAATGTTTTTAAAGAATCATTAAAAATATCAATATTTGGAATTTTTCTATTAATTTCATTAAATTCCTGACAGATTCTATTAAAAGGTGCGTACAAGCCAGTATTAGTTCTAGAAAAAGTGGTTTGGAAAAAGTTTTGTATATGTTTTCTGGGGTGATTAAACGGGACTGATAGTTTAATTTTCTCGGTAAGATGATTGCACTTTATTTTATTTGAGAAAATTTTATGGAGAAATGATAAATCTTGTAAAATGCGACGGTCACGTAATGTATTCATTTTAAAAAAATTAAGTCTATTGTCATAGGTGTTTCTATGCGATATTCCTATGAAAGTATATGCCAAGTATCTGGTAAATGCTCTTTGGATACTTTCAAGCCGCTGAGAGTGTACAGAGTAGTGAGGGCTCCATGCGGTACTGGCGAATTCTAATTGGCTGCGGACCAGCGCATTATATAGCATTATTTTTGTGCCTGCATTACGAAAATCTTTAGAATTTCTCTTTAAGAACCCTAACATTTGAGCAGATTTTTGGACAATATGATCGTAATGAGAAATGAAATTGAGTTTACTGTCAACTATAACACCCAAATCTCTGATTTCATTTGTTGACGTTGCTAGATAGTCATCATCATCAGCCTATAGACGTCCACTGATGGACATAGGCCTCCCCCAAAGATCTCCACAACGACCGGTCCTGTGTTGCCCTCATCCATCGGCTTCCCGCGACCTTGACCAAGTCGTCGGTCCACCTTGTGGTATCCTACCACACTGCGTCGTCCGGTACGTGGCCGCCACTCCACAACCTTCCAGTTAAGTTAGTTATGCTAGATAGTGTTTTATGATTTTTGGCAAGCGTTTCAAAAATTCTCATATCAAGTTTTGTCACTAAAAATACAACTTGTTTGTGCCTCTCCTACGAGCCGCGGACCATAATTGATACAAATTCAAATCGTTTATTGTAATCATGCAGTGATGTTCAAGATGATACAGATTTTTTTATGTACCATAACATGAACCCTGATTGAGCACCGCAAAATACAAATTTACAAAAAAGGTATAATAAATAAACCTTTGATCTCTTACTTCCCAATAAATAATTTTTTTCGGCTCAAAGAGGACCTTTTTCTATCTAGCTTTGTAACAATAAAGTTTTATCTATACTTATAATAAATCTGTAGAGAGGTCAATTCTGTACATGAAATATATTTTCAAAATAACCATCAGGTGGTGATTAGGGATCGATACTGATGCCACAAATGCAGTCAGTAAAATTTTTGTCTGTCTGTCTGTCTGTCTTTCTGTCTGTCTGTCTGTCTGTCTGTCTGTCTGTCTGTCGGTTTGTATGTTCCTTATGGAAACAAAAACTACTCGACGGATTTTAACGAAACTTGGTACAATTATTCTTCATACACCTGCGCAAGTTTTTGTATACTTTCCAGCTGAGTAGTAAAGGGGAATTTTGGGAAATTTTGGGAAAACGGGAGAAGTTACTCTATTTTTTAAGCTTCCGTCGCGTGTGCTGCCTCAATGGTTGAACCTACATAGAAATCATGTGTTACGAAAATATTCTTCATAAAATTATCTAAAAAAAAATTCTCAGCAGTTTATGTCTATCTTTTACGGTTGACTCACAATAACACGTGTAATTCCCGATAGCTTAGCAGTTCGGATCATTCTGATTATGTTTGTTTACTCTTACGTTTGTAAAAGTCTCACTTTTATATTATATGATATTTAAAAAAACAACGCTACCCGTGCGAAGCTGGGACGATCCACTAGTGCATAAATAATACTAATACCAAAAGCAACCAATGAGATTACGGTTTAAGAGCACATACTCAAAACTTCATCGTGGGGTTCCTTTAAATACGAGTAGGCAATGCGATGTATATAATTTTTTTTATTAAAAACATACATACATACATACATATAACACATGAAACTAAATATAGTCTCATGGTGGAGAAAATACAAAATAAATTCTTAAGATTTCTTTATTTTAAAATGTATAGGGTCTATCCCTATTACCCGCTTATGTATCCAACAAAATTTGTTTTAGGGATGGTTGGTTATAATACATTACAAGTTAGAAGGGATTTAAATCTAATTTTATATTTATTGAAAGTTATGCGGGGTATCATTCCAAATTCTTTTATACTGGGTCAAATAAATTTGAAAGTGCCGAATGGAACGCTGAGACGACGACAGGGAAAAATTTTTGCCTTACCACAGTCGCGCACTAATTTATTGCAGCAGTGCCCTCTGGTCAGAGCACTAGTGGCTTTGCGGGAAATTGCAGAAGATGTGGATGTTTTTGCATGTCATCTGGGTGACTTCACAATCGTTGCCTTGAAATATCTATGTTACAATAAGTAAGAGAGTACCATAAATTTAATATGTAAAAATTTCGCATTAGGTTTATGCCTGTAATGATTATGTTTTTTTGGAATAAATAAATAAATAAATAAATATACTCACGGCTATGGATCCCTAGAAGGGGTAGCCAGAGCTAAGGAATTAAAAATTCCTCAACCACTTTTGGAAAGTTGAGTGGGGAAAAGATAGTAAAACAAAGGTTGTTGGTGATGGGTCTCCAACCGCATCGCTCAAAAATCCCTTAAGAGCCCCAAAACCGTTAGTCGCCTCTTACGTACACCCACCGGAAGAAATGGGGTAGTGCTATTCTAAGCCGACACTACGCAGCAAAATTTATTAAAAAATGCTTAATATATTTCATACTCCTCCGTCCATTCTGTTTTCGTAAATTAGAGTACAAATTTTAGATGTATTCTTTCAAAATTATTTTCTTATTAAGGCTTATTGATAATGTTTTTCGCGTAGTTGGGTATTAATCAACCTAAAGAGTTTGAGTACATTAAAAGCTGAGATTAACCTCCCTCTATTACTAGAAAACACTGTCCAGAGAAAGGTGGGTATTCCGCTAGGTGATAAATTTTACTTGAAAGTCATAAATAGATCAAATAGGGAATAAGCTCAATGAGGCAGGCATCCAAAATATGAAGAATAAAACGGTGTGTGTGAAAAGATTAAAGGATGTAAATAAAGCTAGAGAGGTTTGCCAGGACCGTACAAAGTGGCGATCGAATGGAGTGGAAAGCAGAGCCTACCCCAATTGAAAAGAATGGCGTAAGTATACGTTACCAATTATCACGGGATGTTTATAAGTATCAATATCTCTGCCTTCCTTTCGGTTTGTTAGGTCGTAACGATAAGTAAATAGCTTGTGTCTTAAAAAGCGATGTCATTGTAAGTGTGGATACAAAAAGAGGATTTATCAAAGTCAATTTGCCGACGGTGTGTTTGGAAAGGCTCAAATCGCTTTGAGGATATATTTGGAGGATAAAATTTGATGTCTTTCTTAGTTGAGTTCAAAAGCTTTTATTTCATGATAAGCGGAATCAGGTAATTTACCTAATCCATTAGGGACTTAAAGTTAATAATTTTTAACAAAAAGAAAACCGACTTCATAGAAAAACAACCGAAAATAAACAATCTAGTACTAAAAAGTACGAAATAAGTTTTTTAATTGAATATGAGTACTGTGATTGATACCTTAGCAATTTCTTTATTCCACTCGCGTCAGTTCAACCTACCTAAATATTACAATTCTCTTAAATTAATTTGTGAGCCGGTGCCAGCCTCGATGATTATTGATAATAAGAAGTGTGTATTTCGCACTTCATATACATGTAAAATGTAGGGTACCTTGTAGTTGTAGGGTAAATTGATTTTTGTACGATATAATATTTTTTAGATTGTAATAATCAGAGATAGATAGCAGGGTGAATTTACTTTTGTTTGTCTGGCACCGACTCAAAAATTAATTTAAGAGAATTGTAATATTTAGGTAGGTTGAACTGACGCGAGTGGAATAAAGAAATTGCTAAGGTATCAATCACAGTACTCATATTCAATTAAAAAACTTATTTCGTACTTTTTAGTACTAGATTGTTTATTTTCGGTTGTTTTTCTATGAAGTCGGTTTTCTTTTTGTTAAAAATTATTTTATTTTACGAGTTTTAGAGATGGGTAGACCTGGCAAAGATGCCTCTCGGATGAGGAAGCGACAATTACTGTATTATTCTTCGTATTTCCGGTATTTCTATTATAGTACGATATTAAATAGGCTCAACCATATGTAACCTTACATTGTTCTTAAAATCCTTCGAAAGGCGATGGTCTTCAATTCTACATCTCAAGAAAGACTCAAACGCTCACGCCGAATATCCCTGAAGGGGTTAGCAGAGGTAGTAATACTTCTGAATATCACGTGACATTGTCACCTGTTGTTCAGAGTACCCACGATTTATTAGGCAGTGTTCTCACGTTATACAGGGCAGGCCTATCGGCGTTTTGAACAAATACACTGTCACATAATTGTGAGTTTCGACAGTCCCCTCGATTTCCTGGGATGCCATCATCAGATCCTGGTCTCATGGTACTTTCTCGATAACAATAACATAACAAAAGAAATGTTTAGTGAACCTGTACTTCTCTTCATAAAAGCTACGAAGAGGAGTATAAATCTATATAGAATGTGGAAAGAACTGTTTCCTAATACCTAGTGATTGAGGATCCACACCTTCTATCATCAGCTCAGCAGCATAACAATATGATTTTCAGAAGCAAATGCCAATATAAGTTCAGAAAATATGTAAAACGCGGTACATGTGCCTATAAAATTTGAGGGTTCCCCTCGATTTCTCCAGGATCCCATCATCAGACCCTGATATCCTCATCATGGTACCAATCCGGGAGTATCTTCTTTCGAATAAAAAAATAATAATCAAAATCGGTTCATAAATGGCGAAGTAATCGGCGAACAAACATAAAAAAAAAAAAAAAAAAAAAAAAAAAAATATACCGGTCGAATTGAGAACACTCCTTTTTTTGAAGTCGGTTAAAAATAATGATAAAACTTTTTCTATTGCTTTTCATATTAACTACAGAATTAGGAACTTTCTAGTATGAGCTCCGTAAAAGCTCTAAAGGGATACAAATGAATATTAGCCGATGCTAATTTCAGAACCAGCCTTGTACTGTTTAATACGAACTACTAAACTAAATAGTTAGTTTGTCAAAGTGAAATCATAAATGGATATTTTGGAATATAATAATTTTAATTTAAATTGACTTTATCTAAATATTGTTTAGCTGTAAACTGGGTGTGCTCACGTCTATTAAAGCAAAACATAAAAGTACTTGTACGTGGGACACTCAGAAAATTTTGCGAAAATAAAAAAAAATGTTCTATGGGTAAATTTTTTTTTATTAAATCTTTTCAAAGTACTCTCCACCAGCATCTTTACAAAGTTTCTTACGTCTAAACCAGTTTTCGAAACACTTTTTCCAGTCCGCCGCAGACACCTCATTTACAGCCCGCTGAAACGCTGACAGCGCATCTTCCGGCGATGAAAATTGTATCCCTTTGAGTTGATTTTTTATTTTAGGGAATAAAAAGAAGTCACACGGTGCCAGGTCAGGGCTGTAAGGAGGGTGATCCAAGAGTTTGACCGGCGTGCTGTTCAGGAAGTCCGTCGTTTTGAGCGCGGTGTGAGCGGGCGCGTTGTCGTGGTGAAGCAGTAGCCCGCAGAGCCCTGTGTTTGGTCGATTGTTGCTCACAACTGAGAAAACTACTGGCAAGCATTTAGTAGTATACCAGTCTGCGTTAATACTTCTTTGATCTTGTAAAGGAATTGACACCAAATAGCCAGTCATATTGAAAAAACTTGCGATCAAAATCTTCCCACCGCTTCTAGATCTCTTCACTTTGGTAGGGGTCGCTTCGTTTTGAAATACCCAAACCGTCGACTGGCGCTTCGTTTCTGGATCGTATTGATAAATCCAGGACTCATCACCTGTAACGATGTCGTAAACACGCCGAGACGAGCCAGCATCATATTTATTAATCCTATCACGACACCATTCCACCCGGGCCTGTTTCTGTACCTCGGTGAGGTTGTGTGTCACCCAGCGTGAAACTATCCTCCTCACGTGAAGATGTTCGTGTAAAATCTCATGAACGCTTCCCGATCCAATCTGCATAATGTGTTGAATCTTTAGATACGTTATTCGCCTATTGTCATGAATTAAATTTTTCACTTCCACCACGTTTTCATCCGTAAAAGCCGTTAGAGGGCGACCACTTCTTTCTTCATCCCGCAAAGTTAATCGACCACGCTTGAATTCGTTATACCAACGATACACGGTTGCCTTGGAAGGCCCTTCATCCATAAACGCCATTTGAAGTCTATCGTATGATTCGTCTTCTTTTAAGCGACATTTGAAATCGTAAAAAATCATAGCGCGAAAATGTTTCCGGCTCAGATTCATTTTTCAGTAAGACACGACCATTTAAAATAGCTCGTAAAAAATAAAGAGGGAAATTTTAAAATTGGAACGTACCTTTTTTTATTTATAAAGACTCATATTTTCAGTATACATTACAACCGGCCAGTGTTTCATACATTAAAACCTTTTTTCGCAATACTTTCTGAGTGGCCTGGTATAGGTTTTTTTATATGAGAAAATGCGGTGAAGAGTTCATCTTAGTCTTTTTCTATCTACAATACCTCTACCACCTACCCACCTATTGTTACTGTGAAATAAAAGTTTGCCCAGTAATCATTTAAAAAATTCAAATATGTCGCCTCTCACAACACTTACATGAAGAAATGATATGGGTTGGTGACATTCTTAACCGAAACACACAACATTTGCTAGATGTTGTTTGTTTCGGTTAACTAAAAGTTTAGTGGGGAAAAGACTGTAAAATAAATCATGGTGAGTAATGGGCCACATATCGCCCATTAATATCTTAAAAAGACCTAAAACTCACGACTTTCGAGGGAAAGACGAGTTAGTAGTATTCTAAACCAATACTTAAAAACTACACACTTCAAAACCAAACCAGTAGATAATCTTAATGTTTAAGTCATACAACAGATATATTCAACCTATATACTATATCTTTATATTGTAAAGTTATTTTGTGAAGTAACTTTTTCTAAAAATTTCAATTTTTATTTCCACCACACTCAAAGGAGAAATAAGAACCAAGAAGTACTGGGCTTATCTAACAATGATCTAGAGTAATTCATTTACCAGCAATCAATACTCGACCATTAAATACCCAAGGAATCGCTAATTACTACGGCGATAGGCCTGCCCCCTATCACGTGAGTACACTGTCCAAGCAAAGGTGGGTACTCCGAACACCAAGTGACAATGCCACTTGATTTTAGAATGATTAATACCTCTGCCAACCCCTTCGGAGAAATACGGCGTGAACTCTTCAGTCTTAAGTCTTTATTTTTTTATATTTTTTTCTATATGATTTTTGTGCCATGAATGGCGAATGAATATTTTCCTTTCTTTCTAAATACACAAGGAATCGTTTATTCATAAGTTCTGACTTCCTATGCACCGTTCGTATACGTACATATTGTTACACTCATTATCACTTCCTTCCAAGTAGGTCGTGTACGCGCAAGACGCACTCGCTGATGATAATAGCTATTATTACCACCTCGATATCTTACTGGGAATATGTATAATACTTTGTGTTTGTTTGCAGTTTCGTTGCAGTACCGAGAATCTTGCGTTGTGGTTTGTATTTACCCGACTGCGGAAGAGTATTCATTGCAAGTCTATTTAGGTTTGTATACGAGTACTCGCAAGTGTGTAGTTTTAGACTAGGATTAAACTGCTCATCATTGTTTACATAGTCACAAACTTGGATAGAAATTATAAATATAGTTCTCTTTGATTCTGTTGTTTGATGTTTTGGGATATAAATAAATGAAATGATCGGGTCGCGGCAACCTTGTCAGACCTAGATACGAAAACAAAATTTTCGAAAGTTAGAAATAACTTAGTTATAAGTTTTAATATTCTCCATTATAGCATTCGGATGTGAAACTCTCAAGAAACTTCTCAGCAAACATCTTGTTTCAACAATTCACAATACAAGTTAAATTTCCTACAAACAACGAAAGAGTCCAAAAGTAAATTAAATACCCTCTGGTGACAAAAATTAATGCCGATTTTGTCTTGGCCCCAAAGGGTTCGACATCACAGCTTTTTAAACTGATAAGGTATCAAAAAAGCTACTTCTCTGTTAAAGCTGTAGGCTCTTATTACATTCAAAGATTGCATAATAGCTCGTAAATTATAATGAAACGATAAGACATGAGAGAAAAAGAAATGAACCTACGAGTAAAAGTACCGACTACAAGGCCATCAGTGTTGCTTTTATTTATAAACTGACATTTAGTCACACATATGTAAATAAAACAATGTACTTGAGTTAATGCAATATTATCGCATTCATTAAATAATACCATATAGCAACCGTAATAGCTCAGTGGGTAGAACACCGCTTATCGTGCAAACGATGGGGGTTCAAATTCCGGGTAGGGCCTACACTAATTCGTCTTTTGTAAACTCACATGTGTGGTCAATTTATCATGATTGTTAACGATGAGGGTAAAAATCGTGAGGAAACCCACATAGCTAAGTTGCACTTTATCTTGTGACAATGTATTGGTACAAAACGATGATAGGCATGCCCCTTATCGCGTTAGAACACTGTCCGAGCAAAACGTGGGGACTAGGAACACCAGGTGACAAAATGTCACGTGATGTTCAGAAGTATTAGTACTTCTGCCAACACCTTCGGGGGATATATTATATACGGCGTGGACGTTTGAGTTTCAGTTAATGCAATATTATAACATTCATCAAATATTATTATCACATTCATCAAATACGAGTAATGGTGAACCGCAGACTATTACTACAGTGCTGTATATAATCTATGCAGACAGTCCGAGTATGCTGTTCATTTATCAATGGTGTGGAAGCTGTGTAGTGTCAGATTATAGTAGCACTACCCCATTTCTTCCCGTGGATTCCCCATTTCTTCATCTGGTCCTACGCACCACTAGTTTTAATATATAGGATTAGTCCTTCTAGAAATAAACTGGTTATTAATCTAATGAAAAAGCCGATATTTTATCAGGGTATAGTGACATCGTAAGCCGATACTGAAAAGTAAATTAACTTTTGTAAATCTAGCTCGATTCTTCTTATCTCAATAAAAACTTTGGCGATGAAAGGATTTGCAAAGTCTTAAGAGTTTGATAAGAATAAAGTTGATTATTAAAAGCTGATAAAATATTAAGCCCGCTAGCCAGTGGCCCGGAATAGGATTTAAGTAAAAACTGTCTAATATCTTTTGAATATTATTGCTGTGTAGTGTCGGCTTAGAATAGCACTACCCCATTTCTTCCGGTGGGTGTACGTAAGAGGCGACTAACGGTATTGGGGCTTTTAAGGGATTTTTGGGCGATGCGGTTGGAGACCCATCACCAACAACCTTTTTTTCACCATCTTTTCCCCATGCAACTTCCAAAAGTGGCTGAGGAATTTCTAATTCCTTAGCTCTGGCTACCCCTTCTAGGGATTTATAGCCGTAAGTATATGTATGTATGTATGTATCTTTTGAATATTACCTTTCATGTGAAATTAGGCCCTTTTTTACCGCCCGTTAACTTAAACATAAATACATACATATACTCTAGGCTACAAATCCCTAAAAAGGGTTACCAGAGATTTAGAATTGGAAAATCTTCTGTCACTTTTGGAAAATTGTGTCGGAAAATATTGTAAAACAAATGTTTTTGGTGATGGGTCTCCAAACGCGTCGCCCAAACATCACCTAATAAACTCCAATACCCTTAGCCGCCACTTACGAACACCCACGGGAAGAAATTGGATAATGCTATTCTAAGCCGATACTACACAGCTACTTTAAACATTTTATTTTCTAAACAAAATCAAAACATTGTTATACTACGAAAGGAATCAAAGGTAACCTTTTTATTCAGTAAAGGTGTGACCAGCAGTAATATTATCTTTACACTAAATATAAGTTGTGACCTATACTTTTAACAGCAAGAAAGTTCCTTTTTATAAGGTAGCGTCAATTGTTTTCGTGTACATAATATAAGGTATATAAATAAATAAATACATAATAAAATATAAGCCATATAAATATAGCCGTGTAGTGGCGGCTTAGAATATCACTACCCCGTTTCTACCGATGGGTGTACGTAAGAGGCGACTAACGGTATTGGGGCTTTTAAGGGATTTTTGGGCGATGCGGTTGGAGACCCATCACCAACAACCTTTATTTTTACCATCTTTTCCCCACTCACATTTCCAAAAGTGGCTGAGGAATTTCTAATTCTTTAGCTCTGGCTACCCCTTCTAGGGATTTACAGCCGTGAGTATATGTATGTGTGTATGTAAAATATAAGGGTATATTATCGTCACTAAGCAAAACTGATCGACTTATGTAACTGTTTCGATCTTATCCTCTAATCCGAGAGGAATGAATTTGCATCTGTCGACGTCCCTTCACTTCCGTAGATAAATCAATTATAAGAATTAATTAATTTACTGCAGTGGTCTTAAGAAAAACTACATAATTTATTTACAGCGATGGTTAACTGATTTATGATAGAGAAAAAAAAGTATACAAAAATATGACGACGTGATAGCTCAGTGGGTAGAACATCGCTTATCGTGCAGACAACTAGTGTTCTAATCCCGGGTCGGGCTTACACCAATTTGTCTTTATACGTAATAATTAAATGTACTTTTCGAAAATTTACACGCCATTTGGCAGAGCAAGTAAAGGGCTGATATATTTTATGAAATGAACATCATTTGTAACTCTTGTTCTTGTGAATAAATCTTTTTTATTTATTATTTTTTATTTTTGTAATTTTATTTTAAAGACATACGTGCGGTTAATTTATTATGGTTGTTTGGCGGAAACCCACAGGGCTGAGTTGTACTTATTCATGGGACAGGTGTATTCGTAAAAAACAGCGATAGGCCTGCCCCCTTTCACGTGAGTACACTGTCCAAGCAAAACGTGGGTACTCTGAACACCAGGTGACAATGTCACATGATGTTCAGGAGTATTAGTACCTGTTCCAACCCCTTCGGGGATATTCGGCGTGACTGTTTGAGTTTTTAGAAGAATTAATACCTCTACCAACCTTTTGATAAACCACAGCGTTCAAATATATTAATCTACCCAAGGGTACAAATCCTAAAAGCAATTTTGGAAGTTAAGTGGGAAAAAGATGGTAGAATAAGGCTTGGGTGGGTCTCCAGAAATGTTGCCCCAAAACTGCTTTTTTAACATACATACATATACTCACGGCTATAAATCCCTGAAAGGATAGCCAGAGTTTCAGAATCAGAAATTTCTTTAGCCACCTTTGGAGATTAAGTAGGGAAAATATTGTTAAATAAATTTTTTTGGTGATGCATATCCAATCGCATCACTCAAAAATCCCTGAAAAAACCCAAAAACCCTAAGTACCCTCTTATGACATCCGTAATAAGAATTGGATACGTGTTATTTCCAAACCGACACTACACAGCAAAATAATAAATTAAATAATTTGCATACGATACATACACAAGTATAAGCAGACTATTTTCATCCGAGCAGTTTTGTTTTTATATGCAAATATTCACGTGTATGTCCCCCGGCGGCCATTGTACTGCGGAGGTCAACCGTGAGGGAACAATGCCTCTATTCTGATTGTCATGCTTTTCTCTTTGGAAATGTTATCTTGATGCTCTTCCTAAAGGTGAAAGGCCCAATATAGACGATTAAATTGGTAAAATAAGGATTGAGTATTTCTCTCAGCCCATTGTCCCCACCAAGGGGCTCGAGCCTACCCTATATAGGGCGGTTTGGAAATAGTCCACCACGCTGGCCAATTGCGGGTTGGCAGACTAACGACTACTACCGTAATAGTAGCCGGGACCGACGGCTTAACGAGCCCTCCGAAGCATGGAATCAGGTTAATTTTTGGACATTCAGGTAATTCAAGCCTGCAATATCTACCTAAGGTGTAAAGTTGGTCTAAATCGAGTTTAAAGGAGTCGGTTACATACATATATACAGGTGAAGCTAATATAAAAGTGTAAAAAACATATTATTACAAAAGTTGTTACTTATGGAGTTCCTATCACAATGCCTAGTCTAATTATCACATCTCTCATACACCAACAGAAGGGCAAGCACGGGCCGTGTTTAAACTAGTTATCGCGTGGGATAAAGCAGCCATCTCTTACGCACTTACTTAGTATCGTATACTGCCATCTCATTCTAACCGTTATCGTGTCGATAAAATAGTGCTCGTGCTTGCCCTGCAGAGGAGGCTCGCGCTTACTTATTTTTCATTGATAGACCATAGGCCACCTCGCTGGCCAAGTGCAGGTCAGCAAACTTTAACGACCACTACCACGCTAGTAGCTAAAACCGACGGTTATGAGCATGGTAATTGACTAAAGGGTATAGAGGCTTTTTAAGTGATTGTTAGGCGATGTAGCTGGTAATATTAACCCAACTATCCTTTATTTTATGATATTTGCCACACTGGACTCCTAAAAGTTGGCTTCTAACGCTGAGGCCACTCTTTTTTGGGACTACAGAGCTGGGATTTCTCAAAAATTAAAAATGTACCCTCTGTGATTCAAACCAAAGACCTAACCGTTCGCTGCGCAAAAAGTTAGGCTTTTTAATGAAATATTAATAAAAAAGATATTCGAAAATACCTCGTAATTAATTACAAACTTTATTTCAAAAAGATATTGATACCAATACACATGATTATCATTTTCTTCAAAATATTTATTAGGTATTGCTGTGTAGTGTCGGCTTAGAATAGCACTACCCCAATTCTTCCAATGGGTGTACGTAAGAGGCGACTTACGGTATTGGGGCTTTTAAGGGATTTTTGGGCGATGCGGATGGAGACCCATCACCAAAAACCTTTATTTTACCATCTTTTCCCCACTTACTTTCCAAAAGTGGCGAAGGAATTTCTAATTCCTTAGCTCTGGCTACCCCATCTAGGGATTTATAGCCGTGAGTATATGTATGTATGTATGTATAGAAGAATCTAGGTAATGTAAATTAAATTAAATTCAATTAATTGCCCAGTAAATAAGATAACAATAAAACGTATTTCTTTGGACAGTGATAACAAGTCACAACAACTATTTAATAGTTGTCTCCGGCACTCCCGCGCTAACAAAAGCGATTTCATTGGAATTATTTAGCAAAACATACCTACAAGCTATCTATACTAGCTTTACTTACACGGGTTTTTAGTTTATATATTAAGCGAAAACTTTAACATACATTAGCCGTGTAGTGTCGGCTTAGAATAACACTACCCCATTTCTACTCGTGGGTGATCGTAAGAGGCGACTAAGGGTATAGGGGCTTATTAAGTGATTTTTGGGCGATGTGGTTGGAGACCCGTCACCAAAAACATTTATTATTACCATCTTTTCCCCAATCAACTTCCAAAAGTGGCTGAGGAATTCTTCATTCCAAAGCTCTGGCTACCCCGTTGAGGGATTTATAGCCGTGTTTAACATACATACATATACCGACGCCATTTATTCCCTTTAGAGTAGGCAAGGCTGTCGATCGTTATCAACATAAAGGCAATAATGCGTACATATTAGTGGTGGGGAGAACATATGGTTGTAAGAAACTAAAGGGCCCTAAGGTTTTGAAGAGGTGGACTCCTACCAGACACAGTGTGGGCTTCCCACTAGGTGAATGCTGCAGAAAGCCGATGGATGAGGGCAGCACCGGATATCCAGTGCAGCCTATATCCAACAGTGGACATTTAAAGACGGATGAAGATGACGTCTGCATAGCCTATGTCCCTCAGAAGCTACCTAGGCTTTCTCAAATTTAAAAAATAATTTGAGAAGCTCATGTTCCTGTACATTAAAAAAATCTTTAATCATTTGAAAGTGTATCCATTGAAGGCGACAATTTAACCTAGGCCTCAACTCATAATAGGGCTACGCCTTACTCTTGTTTTTCTATAACGTAGCGTATAGATGTCTGTCACAAGTATGCATCTTACTAATAATAATAATAAAACTCTTTATTGCACATTACAAAAAAACAACAATTACAAAAAAAAGATCGGTACAAAAGCTAAAGTACAACTGGCGGTCTTATCACTAAGAGTGATCTCTTCCAGACAACCCATAAATGGAAAGATTTGCTGGATCAAAAACATGTTCGGTAGATGTCCAATAAATTAAACTGATTTGCTTAAAAACTAAAATTATTCATCAAACTATTATCTATCTATTTTAAATATTACTAAATATTTATTAAGTAACTAATTAATCAAGGGAAGAAAAATTTCGGCACCAGCAGGACTTGCACCCGTGACATCCCGATCTAGGCCCCAGTCGCTCTGCCAACTGAGCTATGGTGCCAAGTAACCACTGTTACGAAATTTGTCTTTCCTTGCTTCTTAAGACCTTACTGGTTCATGCACAACAAAGTCTTATTACATACATACATATACTCACGGCTGTAAATCTCTAGAAGGGGTAGACAAAACTAAGGAACTAGAAGTTCCTCGGCCACTTTTGGAAAGTTGAGTGGGGAAAAGATGGTAAAATAAAGGATTGTTGGTGATGGGTCTCCAACCGCAACGCCCAAAAATCCCTTACTAGCCCCAATACCGTTAGTCGCCTCTTACGTACACCCACCGGAAGAAATGGGGTAGTGTAATTCTAAGCCGACACTACACCGCATAATTACGTATCTTAATTGAATTCAACACTAACCCTTTGCCTTATTAACCTCAAAACAACTTGAAAAGTACGCACATAGTTGAGTAAGAAGCCGAGTACAAGAATGGAGAGTGTTTAATTAAGCAGATGCTAAACATGTGTTTAACAAGGTGCATGTGTGTGTGCGTACGTGTAACACTACACGCTTACTTCTCATTAATTAAAATGTTAAAAGCCCCGTTGACACGTACATAAGAGCAATCAGTTTAATGGGTTTTTTCCAATTTGTCTTTTCTAAAGTCATATGTGTGGTTAATTGATCATGGTTGTTAACGGTGGAAAACATCGTGAGGAAACCGTCATGGTGAAGGGGTACTCCATCGTGTGACAGTGCAAAAAAGAAGTGTTTAGATAAGGCAAATTGGTGTAGGCTTGACTCTGTACTTAATCATGTGACAGTGTACGTATATACATACATATACTCATGGCTTTAAATCCCTAGAAGGGGTAGCCAGAGCTAAGGAATTCGAAATTCCTCAGCCACGTTTGGAAAGTTGAGTGGGGAAAAGATGGTAAAATAAAGGTTGTTGGTGATGGGTCTTCAACCGCATCGCCCAAAAATCCCTTAAAAGCCCCAATACCGTTAGTCGCCTCTTACGTACACCCACCGGAAGAAATGGGGTAGTACTATTCTAAGCCGACACTGCACAGCAAATTGACAGTGACAGTGACAGTGTATTCGTACAAATCGGCGATAGGCCTTCCCCCTATCACGTGAGTACACTGTCCAAGCAAAACGTGGGTACTCTGAACACTACGTGACAATGTCAAGTGATGTTCAGAAGAATTAGTTTCTCTGCCAACCTCTTCGGGGAAACACGGCGTGAACGTTTTTGAGTTATGTATGACTGAGTGATCGCGACGGAAGCGCCAGCTGAATGAAACTTGATACAGGATGTTACATTAAAACTAGCAGTAGATGTAGTCCGAACATGCTGTATAATGTATACTGTTAGCCGTGATAGTGTGAGCTTACACGTGAACTGGCTTGCCTAATAGAGTTTGAGTTGCGAAAATAAACATAGGAAATACTAATTTGAATTTTCGTGGTTTATACTCCCGTGGGCAACGAGTTTTGAAGGTTTTAAAATTGAAGCTAATGTTAACGATACAAGCTTATATCTCTCGAACTCAAATACTAACATTCACGCTGTATATTAACAAAGGGGTGGAGAGTAACTTCTAACTTCAGAGCAGATGTTTAGTAGTGAAACAGGTGTTTTGGTCTGTAATTTCCTAATCATACTAGGGAAAAAATAACATAACATTACATAAACGTTCACGCCGTTCTTAATAATAATAGCAGTTCAAAAATAATAGCAGTGTAGTGTCAGATAGAAATAACACTCACCTTTTTTTCCACGGGTGTCGTCTAAGGTAAATAAAGGTATTAGAGATTTTCAAGTGAGTATTAAAAATATCACTGGAGAATTCTCAAAAAGCATCCTTTATTTTACAATATAGACTCCGCTTATCTTTAAAATGTGTTTTTTTTTCGAAAGGATTAGTTCCTGCTGCCCTGTGGCCTGTGCAGCTTCATCATGACGTTTGTTGGCAGCTGAGGGCCGCCCAGGCGATGGTGCGGGGAATAGGTTGTGTACCTACGCTAAATCGGTTAGAACAAAAGTGGCTGAGAAAGTTTGGGCCTGAAGTACCCGCGGTTTTGTCTTTTAAAAGGCCAGGGCTTGGGAAACCATCAGCTGACTGCTTTACGATATTCCTCCACTTTTAATATCTTAAATTTTCTTATAAATTCGCCTTTGACTGTATCGCTATATTATCCAAATGAATGAGTGAATTGTTAACTATCGCAAAGTTATTGTACCTTTCCAAATACCGCAGTTCTAATTATATTATGTTGTATGTCCGTAATAAATCCAACTTTTCCGCTCATTAATATCTCTACTCATCTGCACCACTGATTCGACACAAAAACTTATTCAAAAATGAATAACTCTGATTAACCCTTAAGGCATAACGGTAATTTTAATAACTATCGACTTCCATAAGTCCGCGAACCGACAAAGCTTAATGGCTCTTTCCTGCAACTAGAAATTCATTATCCATTGCTCGTTAGTAATCCGCGTAATAACTTCATTGCCGTGCGCAGTCGGTAATGGATATCATTGTAAGAAGTAATGATCGACGGAGAGGTTATTGACTGATGCGGAGGAAGTGATACTAGTTTTTTGTCGCATTGAGTCTCGATTGGCAGCTCAGATGCTATTTGCTATACGGTAAAGTTACTTACATAATTATACAGGTGAATAAAAGTACTTACTTACTTTTACTCGCGCTCGTTGTTGCCCGTCAAGGCAGAGACTATGATCGCCAGTTTGTACGATCCTGACAAACCTTTCTAGCTTTGTTTACATCCGTCAATCTTCTCATACATGCTTTTTTGTTATTTATAGTCCTGACGCCTGCCTTTTTGAGCACACTCGCTGTTTGGTCCAAATGTGTCCTCCGATGTCGTCCTCTACTAACAAAATCCACATTCGCTCTATAGATTAAGGGAAAAAAATTATTAGGCTATTTTTTTTATTATTATTTTATTATTATGCTGCGTAGTGCCAGCTTAGAATAGCACTACCCCATTTCTTCCGGTGGATGTACGTAAGAGGCGACTTACGCTATTGGGGCTTTTAAGGGATATTTGGGCGATGCGGTTGGAGACCCATCACCAACAAACTCTACTTTACCATCTTTTCCCCAATCAACTTTCCAAAAGTGGCTGAGGAATTTCTAATTTAGTTGAAGCAGGACCTTTTTGGTCGCAAAAACATTACTTACTTTTTAGGGTTCCGTAGCCAAATGGCAAAAACGGGACCCTTATAGATTCGTCATGTCTGTCTGTCTGTCCGTCCGTCCGTCCGTATGTCACAGCCAGTTTATTCCGAAACTATAAGACCTACATTATTGAAAATTGGTGCGTAGATGTATTCTGTAAACCGCATTAAGATTTTAAAATAAAATCTGAAAAAAAACCAAAATTTTTAGGGTTCCCCATACATAGAACTGAAACTCAAAATTTTTTTTTGTGGAGTATCTATCAAAAGGTATTTGAAAATGATGTTGAAGTTTCTTATATCATTTTTTTCAAAACTGAATAGTTTGCGCGAGAGACTTTTCCAAAGTGGTAAAATGTGTGTCCCCCCCCCGTAACTTCTAAAATATGGGCATGATAAAACTGAAAAAAATATATGATGTGTATTACTATACAAACTACTAACGAAAATTGGTTTGAATGAGATCTAGCCAGTAGTTCTATTTTTAAACGTCATCATCCTACCTGCTGCTAGTGCTGCTACGGAACCCTTCATTAGCGAGTCCATCTCGCTCGCTTTTTTATTATTTTTACACTGTGTTTTTTGTTTTTGTTATGTACCAAATAAATGTTTTTTTTTCTTTCTTTCTTTCTATTTTTTGTACTCTGTGATAAGTAAAAACCATTTTTGCACAAGAGACTTCAGTTACAATTACAACAGCTGGTACTTATTAATCTACGCTTCCCTTTGTTCTCAACTAAATGTGTCTGTACTAATTGGGCATGTCTGTGTGTCTGTCAGTTTGCTCGCCACTTCGCCAGGTATCACTTCCGCCTGACATTTATCCAGAGTTAATTATAACCGCCGAAGTCGGCCACCCATCTTCGCTACCGATACATCTGTCGACACTTACTTAAAATATTAGCTCGTGTCTAGATTGACGACAGTGCATTTTCTTGGATTATCCCGGAAAGCGTAGGTAGAGGAGCTATTCGCATACTGAAGGACATAATCTCTTCTCAATGTTGTAACAACTTTGTTTTTAAGTAACCTAGAACGTCTTTCAGGTGGAGACATGTATAGGAGGAACATACTGCTACAGTTACTTGACTGAGTAAATTTATATTATGTGGATTCTCTCACTTTGTTTACTCTCACTATTAACAACTTTCATTAAAGATTCACACACCTGTTCTTTGAAAACACGCTCTAGACAGGCATTGTTCCTGCCCAGCTAGTACGAGCGGTA
Organism: Bedellia somnulentella; assembly: GCA_963576735.1. NCBI lineage: Eukaryota > Metazoa > Arthropoda > Insecta > Lepidoptera > Bedelliidae > Bedellia > Bedellia somnulentella. Next base: position 1,037,916 of record OY755173.1, read on the forward strand.
TTTAAACTAGTTATCGCGTGGGATAAAGCAGCCATCTCTTACGCACTTAGTCAGTATCGTATACTGCCATCTCATTCTAACCGTTATCGTGTCGATAAAATAGGGCTCGTGCTTGCTATACTGGTCACTACTCGAAGCTATATCTCTCAGCAACTCAATCGGAGGTCCCACTAAGCTATCGAGGTTGTATAGCAACTAATTCCCTCTTCAATTTCCAAAATGGCTAAAAAAATCTTAGCAAAAAAATAGCTCTGGCGGTGAGTATGTATGTACCAATAATAAGAGAGCTTAATCTTAATGTTACTTCCAGTTGCCCATGAAATACGATATGCGTAAGAAAGTAAAGACTCAAAACAGTCGCGAAAGTAAAGTAATATGAAAACGGTTTCAATATAAAACTTGCATTTGATAACTGTCTCCGTCGTCCATCGATTCAAATTCAAATCAAATTTAATAATAGATCTACTTCGATATGTTACTAAATAGAAAACCTACATAAACATAAGCATAAACGTTCACGCAGAATATCCCCGAAGGGGTTGGCAGAGGTACTAATACTTCTGAACATCACGTGACTTGCATGGACAGTGTACTCACGTGATAGGGGGCAGGCCTATCGCCGTTTTGTACGAATACACTGTCACATGACTAAGTAAAACTCAGCCATGTGGGTTTCCTCACGATGTTTTCCCTCACCGTTAACAACCATGATAAATTAACCACACATATGTCTTTAGAAAAGACAAATTGGTGTAGGCATAAATAAAAGATGTTATTAAAGAAAAGAAAAAATTCGACACTGGCGGGGTTCGAACCCGCGACCTTCGGGTATACGCCCCCGTCGCTCTGCCAACTGAGCTACAGTGTCAGTTGGCATCCAGCGCGAAATTTCTCTATCCTTTGTTTCTTTTTTACACGTTCAAGTAGTGTTTGCGTTTCCTACCTCCGAATTTTAACTAATTCGGACGGCCACTTGTCGACCTTTTCAGATAGAATGCAAATGTTGGAAACGCCTAACTATCACATAATTTAATGTTTTTTGACATGAATTCCTCATGTGGGGATTATTACTCATAAATAAAAGATGTTATTAAAGGAAAGAAAATAATAATCCCCACATGAGGAATTCATGTCTAAAACATTAAATTAAATTGGTGTAGGCCCGACCCAGGATTTGAACACTAGTCGTTTGCACGATAAGCGAGTGTTCTACCCACTGGGCTATCACGGTTAAATAGAAAACCTATAATGCACTAAATCCATACACACTAACATATACTCACACCGGCACCGTTAGTATGCATTAGGGTAGGCAGACACTATTGTTTTCTGATTTGTACAATTGTCGCAAGCCTGTCAAACTTTATCTAAATTCATCAATCTTTTCATTTTCTTTAAAGTTTCTAGAGTGGTAGACACCTATCCAATGACGTGGCGAAGGCAAGTGCCTCAAACGCTGGAACGCTGATTTGGTTAAGGTTGCTGTGGGAAACCTTGTGGGTGGCCTATCAAAGGCAGATAATTTGTATTGGTTGATATTGTATAAATGGTAAAAAGATCCACCTAATAAACTGCAAAAAATAAGACAAGTGAATTGATAAAATATGTTAATAAACAGGGAAAAAATGCCTAATATGTAAAACACGACTTCAAGTTTAGCCTAAAAATGTTAATCAGCACAATATGATAATTGAGCGCCATAAACGTGACTCCAACTGATATTCTGATCTTAGCACTCCCTCGAACGTGTCCAACTACGATACATACTACTACAGAATTACACAATGAATACTATGTGTAAAATTTTACATACATATACTCTCGGCTATAAATCCCTTGAAGGGGTAGCCAGAGCTAGGGAATAAAAAATTCCTCAGGTGGTATAAAGGTTGTTGGTGATGGGTCTCTAACCGCATCGCCCAAAAAACCCTTAAAAGCCCCAATACCGGGGCAAATAATAATACCGTTAGTCGCCTCTTACGTACACCCACCGGAAGAAATGGGGTAGTGCTAATCTAAGCCGGCACTACACAGCTCTTATAAAATAAAAATAAAGTAACTTATGCATTATATTATAACTAACCGTGATAGCTCAGTGTGTATTTATAACATATATTATAACATTATAATTTAGCACGGTTGTTAACGGTGAGGGAAAACATTGTGAGGAAACCCACATGACTGAGTTGTACTTAGTCATGTGACAGTGTATTCGTACAAAACGGCGATAAGCTTGCCCCCTATCACGTGAGTACACTGTCCAGGCGAAACGTGGGTACTCTGAACACCAGGTGACAAAGTCACGTGATTTTCAGAAGTATTAGTACCTCTGCCAACTTCTTCGGGGATATTTGGCGTAAATGTTTATGTTATGTTATGTTATTATAACACCGCTTATCGTGCAGACGATGAGTGTTCAAATCCCTAAACTGGTCGGACCTACACCAATTTTTCTTTACTAAAGTCATATGTGTGGTCAACTTATTATGGTAGTTAACGGTGAGGGAAAACATCGTGGGGAAACCCACATGCCTAAATTGTACTTTGTCTTTTTCAGTGTGTTCATACTAAAACGGCGATAGGCTTGCCCCCTATCACGTGAGTACAATGTCCAGGCAAAACGTGGGTACTCTGAACACCAGGTGACAAAGTCACGTGATGTTCAGTAGTAGTAGTACCTCTGCCAACCCTTTCGTGGATATACGGCGTAAACGTTTGAGTTTGAGTTGATGCATTATAAATACATACATACATATACTCAGGGCTATAAATCCCTAGAAGGGGTAGCCAGAGCTAAGGCATTAGAAATTCCTCAGCCACTTTTGGAAGATGCGTGGGGAAAAGATGGTAAAATAAAGGTTGTTAGTGATGGGTCTCCAACCGCATCGCCAAAAATTCCTTAAAAAGCCCCAATACCGTTAGTTGCCTCTTACGTACACCCACCGGAAGAAATGGGGTAGTGCTATTCTAAGCCGACACTACACAGCATTATAAATGTAACAGAAAAGTAGTTCAAATTAACAATACTTAGTTTTCATTTAAAAGGTTACCACAATTTGGTACGCAAATAATAGATGTAACTGATTGGTGGTACTGTAGTCGGGATATCGTCAGTCGTACACCACATTGTAATCTGACTTACAAAAGATGTGTGTTCATTAGTTTCTTACGGGTTTTTCTAACAAGAGTACAATTTTCGAATCCGAAGTAAAGTTAGATTTATTTTTATCATTCTATCATCTATTTGTTGGCTCTCCCATCTCTTGGCCTGCACATTTCTACCATGATTTTGCAGAGCAAGGCCTTAGCAAGCACTCTTGCCCTCCAATTATGTTCTGTCACATTTCGAAACGGTGGGGAAAACGTTACTCTCAAGTAGGTAATTATAACGTTAAATTAAACTTTTATTAAAAGGTACTTATATTGTGATAACGAGTAACGTTTTTATTGTTGTTATGCGTTGGTCATTGTAGTATTACGCTCTTAGCAATACTTTTTACGTCATCATCTTAAGATTATTACATACATACATACATATACCCACGGCTGTAAATCCCTAGAAGGGGTAGCCAGAGCCAAGGAATTAGAAATTCCTCAGCCACTTTTGGGAATTGAGTGGGGAAAAGATGGTAAGATAAAGGTTGTTGGTGCCATCATTAACGAGTCTCCAACCGCATCGCCCAAAAATCCCTTAAAAGTCCCAAAACCGTTAGTCGCCTCTTACGTACACCCATCGGTAGAAACGGGGTAGTGCTATTCTAAGCCAACACTACACGGCGATTATAACTCAATATTAAGATTATTCTAAAATATATATAAAGAGCTCTATATCTTAATAATAACACTTATTTCTTTCCATTTCCGTTTTTAAAGCTCTTGCTTTCCGTTTTTAGGATTTATAGCCGTAAGAATAAATGCAAAGTTATACTAGGCCAAGTACACATTAATATTTAAGTTTAAATAATACAAACAGATTTGATCTTAGTAGGCCGGCATTTGAACTGTGACCCACATGATCGCAGGCCGCGCCGACAACCGTTACGCCACTCGCTCCGATGACAAGTGTAACCGCAATAATAATGTCAAATCGCGGTTACTTTAATTCAACGGGACTTTTTCACGGTACAAATGTTTCAGGTGATACGCGGAGTTTTCTACGGATATGTCATGAAAAGTTGAGCAATCCACTTTTAAACATTAGCATTGAAACCCTCGCAACTCAAATTCAACTTACATCTTTAACAACTCATAACATTTCGGTCGGTAAACAAGTAGATAGTATTATTCTTTGCCGACGTAAGCCGTAAGACGATGGATGCAATGAAGGTATGGTATAATTCAGTGTTGTTTATAGAAAAGAATACGTAAAAATAAATATTTCAATTACATTACATTTATATTTCATTGCTGTGTAGTGTCGGCTTAAAATAGCACTACCCCATTTCTTCCGGTGGGTGTACGTAAAAGGCGACTAACGGTATTGGGGCTTTTAAGGGATTTTTGGGCGATGTGGTTGGAGACCCATCACCAAGAACCTTTATTTCACCATCTATTCCCCACGCACCTTCCAAAAGCTCTGGCTACCCCTTTCTTGGGATTTATATAATATACATTTTCTTTATTTCCTTTACAGGGTGTAATATTTCATTTTTGATTAAAACTAAAGACAGTATTTCTTCTAGTCTTAAACGATACTTTCTTTTTGTAAATGTTGATGTATTTTTTAAAAGTAGAACACAAACGTTTTAGACTCCTCTTCGGCTATTTGTCTCAGCCAATTCCTTTGCTAAAAAAAAAGACTACTTAAAAATCATATCGAAATCAATCAATATAATACAAGATCAATATCATTACGCCATTTAGTACAAAATCCCATAAACTTCGTTTCATAAAACTTAACCGATCAACTTCAACTTAAGTCCAAGTTTAATGGCACCACTGACAGCCCCTTCCCAGTTCGAGACGGAGAACAGGATTCACGCATTAAACATCTTGCACTGGCTTGATAACAGGAAACCACATCGAGCACTTGACATTAAGGCCCACACACACTGCCAGGAAATACTTAACTGCTCACACTGTCAGTGGCAGGAATAATTAACAAAGTACCTTTGTTAATTTATCTTAAGTGCTGTTTTAGCAGTTTATCAGATGATTTACTGTTTTTAAATGTCAGTCTTGCTCTTACTGATAAGCCAAAGAAGAAACACTAAACGTATGACATGACATTTCTTTTTGCCCTAGTCAACCAAATGCTTAACTCATCATGTTTCAATTTTGAACTAATAACTAAACCAGTTTTATGCTAGAGAAATAGATACATTAATTAATTGTAACAACAAATTATTATCGACCGACTATATATATTTTAAACAATCCATTCAATATAATGTAATCGAACATGATATATTGACATAAATAAATTACACAACCAAAATCGTTTTACTAATAAATAAAGAATAAATAAAGGAAAGAAAAATTTCGACACAGTAATTCCTTCCGAATTAGTGAAAAATTCGGAGGTAGGAAACGCAACACTACTAAAACGTGTAAAAGAAATAAAGGATAGAAGAATTTCGCGCTGGCAGCCATTGACACGGTAGCTCAATTGGCAAGAGCGACGGGGGCGTATACCCGAGGTCGCGGGTTCGAATCCCGCCTGTGTCGAAATGTTTCTTTCCTTTATTTATTCTTTATTTATTAGTAATAATCCCCACATGAGGTTTTCATGAACAAAAAGATTTAAAACAAAATCGTTTTATTAATTATTTATTTCCCATAACAATTTCGCTAGCGCAATATAACGAAACGAAATTCCCATCCATTTAGATCACAACTTTGATAACCAACAAAATCTAAACCCAGTAAATCCGCTTACGACTGGTCCGGTAACATTCTACAGCGTGTGACGTGACCTTTAGACCAGCTAGCCGTTTACTGGCATCTGTCTGCGGACACCTAGCGCGGAGAAAGCTCGATAATGAGAGTAGTTGCGTCGGCGCAGACATTCTTTACACAAACTCAAACGTTCAAGCCGCATATCCCCGAAGGGATTGGCAGAGATACTAATACTTCTGAACATCATGAGACATTGTCACCTGGTGTTCAGAGTGCCCACGTTTTGCTTGGACAGTGTACTCACGTGATAGGGGCAGGCCTATCGCCGTTTTGTACGAGTACACTGTAACATGACTAAGTACAACTCCGCTTTGTAGATTTCCTCACGATGTTTTCCCTCCCCGTTAACAATCATGATAAATTAACCACACATATGTCTTTAGAAAAGACAAATTGATGTAGGCCCGACTCAGGATTTGAACTCTCATACTCTTCACGATCAGTGGTGTTCTACCCACTGAGCTATCACGGTTGCAACATTCTCTACACTGCACTAATTGCTCGAAACAAATATTAACTTACACATTGTTATATATACCTCATCATCATAAGTTCAAATGGATGTCTACAGCTGGACTAAACATGTCCACAATGGTCTTAAGCAAAGGTCAAAGCAAATATTTCTAACAATGTGCGTGAGGAGAAAGATACTATATACCCGCCATTTCACGGAAGCCCTTACGGCTATCACTAAATGGTACGAACATATATGTTCTTAAAAGTTTATGAACACTAATTTAAAACCATCTGTAAAGCCATTTGTAATCAATATCCAAGGCGTCGTATGGTTACATTAATGTGTAATAGAATGGGGTATTTTTAAGTGGTTTTTTGGTGTTGCGGTTGGAGACCCATCACCAATGACACTTTATTTCTACCATCTTATCCCCTATCAACTTCCAAATGTGGCCGAGAAGTTTCTAGCTCTAAAGATCTGGCTACCCCTTTTTGGGATTTAAGGTCGTGAGTATATGTGTGTATGTATAAATATACAAGGCGAAGTATGGTTACGTTGTTGTCTAATGAGAATTTTATAGCTGCTTCTAATCACAGTACGTATCTGTTAGTTTAGATATTCTTAGGTTTCGCAGTAATATGAAATAGTTCGAGTAAAACTTCATTTCCCAGTTTACGTAAAGTAATAAAGTTTTATGTCAGTGAAACCGCCCGTAGAAATAAACATATTCTGTGCTGTGTAGGAAAAGCTGCTGTTAGGAAGTGGTTGGGACTCAGTAAACATGGTAACGGTGTGGTCTGAACATTAAATAGTTATTTGGAATATTCGTATATTTTAGTATAAATACACATTAACGCAGTAGCGAGTGGAAGATAAAGTCAGAGCTTTAATCGAGGATTTTTTACCCAATTTTGATATTAACTCCGTGTAGTGCCGGCTAAGAATGTCGCTACCCTTTTCTACCCACGGGTGTCGTAAGAGGCGACTAAGGGTATTGGGACTTTTTATTGGATTTATGGGCGATGCGGTTGGAGACCCATCACCAAAAACCTTTATTATACGATCTTTTCCCCACTCAACTTCCAAAAGTAGCTGAGGAATTTATAATTCCTTAGCTCTGGCTACCCCTTCTAGGGAATTATAGCCGTGAGTATATGTATGTATGTATGTTTGATATTAACTCACCAACAAGCTTTAGATAAAATAGTGAAAATTTATTTCACAGCTTAGGTTTTAGAGACGAGATTGCTTTCAATACATGCAAGCTTAATCTATAGTGTGGTGAAGCAAAAACATGTTTAAATTTTCTATTTTTGCTCATGAGAAATCAATTGCAAAACGTAGATATCGCATTACATAAGGAAAACATCTACAACATCTTACATAACATAAACGTTCACGCCGAATATCCTCGAAGGGGTTGGCAGAGGTACTAATACTTCTGAACATCACGTGACTTTGTCACCTGGTGTTCAGAGTACCCACGTTTTAATATGGCTTATATAGTTATGCATTACAACTGCAGATGATACGAAAGTTAAGAGTGATGATTAGTAGTGGAAATAAGATCTTTATCTATTTTACTATCTTTAAAAACCCTTGAAAAACAAAGAAAAAAAACAAATATAAATAGTTAAAGAAGCCATATTCTTATTTTATCGTAAAACATGCACACTTGTTGACAGAGTCCACGTCGATCTATCAACGACAACAAACTAAAATTATCTGATCTTAAATAAGGCCCCGACGTTAACTGATGTATACTGATAAACTGATTGTTGCATGTATGACATTAATGTCTTTTGAACTTTAAAAAACATACATATACTCACGGCTATAAATCCCTAAAAGGGGTAGCTAGAGCTGAAGAATTGAAAATGCCTCAACCACTTTTGGAATTTGAGAGGGGAAAAGATGGTAAAATAGAGTTGTTTGGTGATGGGTCTCCAACCGCATCGCCCAAAAATCCCTTAAAAAGCCCCAATACCCTTAGTCGCCTCTTACGTACACCCACGGGAAGTGCTATTCCAAGCCCACACTACACAGCAAAAACTTTAAAAAAGTACCACATTAAATCTGTTTGTGAATTGTGATTCCTATGATAAGAAGGCATGTTAGATATGCATTTGATAATGAGATGATAATTCCATTATTTCGTGATGTTTAGTTATTTTGTCATATGCATGCTTCGTCTTAAAGAAATAGTACAACGAAATTTTTGCTTAATACCATTAATTACATTATGAAGTAAGCATCCATTTGCATTATTGACGTTTAGTGCTGGCTTAGAATGTCTCTACCCCTTTCTACCTAAGGGTGTCGTAAGAGGCAACTAAGGGTATGGGCCTTTTTTAAGTAGTTTTGGGGCGCTGCGGTTTAAGACACATCACTAACGATACTTTATTCCTTCCTTACTTAAATGTAGTGTAGTTTCGGCTTAGAATAACACTATCCCATTTCTACCCGTGGGTGATCGTAAGAGGCTACTAAGGGTATAGGGGCTTTTTAAGTGATTTTTTGACCATATGGTTGGAGACCCGTCACCAAAAACGTTTATTACTATCATCTTTTCCCCAATCAACTTCCTAAAGTGGCTGAGGAATTTATCATTCCAAAGCTCTGGCTACCCCGTTAAGGGATTTATAGCCGTGAGTATATGTATGTATGTATGTACTTAAATGTGGCTGCGGATTTTCTAGCTCTGAAGCTCTAGGTACTTCATATTGGGATTTATGGCCGTGAGTATATGTATTTTTGTATGTTACTTTGTATGAACATAATATAAACGTTCATGCCGAATATCCCCGAAGGGGTTGGTAGAGGTACTAATACTTCTGAACATCACGTGACTTTGTCACCTGGTGTTCAGAGTACCCACGTTTTGCATGAACAGTGTACTCACGTGATAGGGGGCAGGCCTATCGCCGTTTTGCACGAATACACTGTCACATGACTAAGTACAAATCAGCCATGTGGGTTTCCTCCCGATATTTTAAAGAAAAGAGAGATTTTTTATTTGTTGCTGACTAACAAAAAATACACAAAACATGTACAGAAATTACAAAGAAAGAACTAAATTGATTCCCTCACCGTTAACAACCATGATAAATTAACCACACATATGTCCTTAGAAAAGACAAAATGGTGTAGGCCCGACCCGGGATTTGAACACTATTCGCTTGCGCGTTAACCGGTGTTCTACCCATCGAGCTATCACGTCGTCTTTGTATGAACAATATCATAAAAAACAAATTCAATATATAGGTATGCATTATCACATGGTTAGTACACTTTCACCACACGTTTTAAATAACGGCGAGGGTAATATGACATAAAATATGGTTTAAGTCAATTATAGCCATTATAAATATAAAATGATCTATAAAAGTAAGTTTGATAACTCCACATTTTCGTTATTAAATGTGTACTTAAACCTTAACGGTTTTGTGGATCGCATTATTTCCGCATAAAATTTTGAGAGAGGCAGTTGAGTAATAATAACAAATATTACGTATAAATCTTATTTAAAAGTTTAAATATTATGTTCACTTTGGCTTAATCCTATATTATTAGTAATGATTTTATAATAATTTTATATCCTCATTTTCAGTTCAATTCTGTTATATGGGAGGTGTTATTTAGACTTTTACTAGGTTCGGCCGTGTGGTGTCAGCTTAGAATAATACTACCCCATTTCTACCCGTGGGTGATCGTAAGAGGCGACTAAGGGTATAGGGCTTTTTAAGTGATTTTTGGGCGATGTGTTAGGAGACCCGTCACCAAAAACATTTATTATTACCATCTTTTCCCCACTCAACTTCCAAAAGTGGCTGAGAAATTTCTGATTCCAAGGCTCTGGCTACCCCGTTAAGGGATTTATAGCCGTGAGTATATGTATGTATGTACTAGGTTCGGATTCCTCCTTGATGTGCCATTGAGGCTTTTTAAGTTATTTTTGGGATTTCACTACGAATCTACCATCTTTTCCCCACTCCAATTCCAAAAGTATTTTCTAATTCTGAATCTCTAGTTACCCTTTTTTGGGATTTATCGCTGTACATTTGTATAAAATTTAGCTAGTTAATAATAAGAACATTCCGTTTTATCCTGTTTCCGATTATTCACATAATCACATACCATTCTCAAAATAATAGGGTGCAATAAATAGCTATCCCTTTTAAGATCTCAGGTAACGAATCAGGAAGGTCCCCTTCCTGTATTAGGGACCGTTCTTCAATGTTTAAAATGTACCGGAATATTTTAAATATATATTATACTAGCAGCCCGTCCCGGCTTCGCTCGGGCATGAATTATCATTAACATTTTGTTTTTCATTTTATTACATATTACGTATTATTATTTTAACATATTTTTTTTAAGTTTTAAACTATGTTATATTTTTTTGCTGTGTAGTGTCGGCTTAGAATAGCACTACCCCATTTCTTCCGGTGGGTGTACGTAAGAGGCGACTAACGGTTTTGGGGCTTTTGAGGGATTTTTGGGCGATGCGGTTGGTGACCCATCACCAACAACCTTTATTTCACCATCTTTTCCCCACACAACTTCCAAAAGTACATACATACATATACTCACGGCTATAAATCTCTAGAAGGGGTAGCCAGAGCTAAGGAATTAGAAATTCCTCAGCCACTTTTGGAAGTTGTGTGGGGAAAAGATGGTAAAATAAAGGTTGTTGGTGATGGGTCTCCAACCGCATCGTCCAAAATCCCTTAAAAGCCCCAATACCGTTAGTCGCCTCTTACGTACACCCAACGGAAGAAATGGGGTAGTGCTATTCTAAGCCGACACTACACAGCAGACTTCCAAAAGTGGCTGAGGAATTTCTGATTCCTTAGCTCTGGCTACCCCTTCTAGGGATTTAAAGCCGTGAGTATATGTATGTATGTATGTTATATTTTTTTGTATTTATATTTATATATATTTTTTTTATTTTTTTATTTTTCATAATGAGTAATTACATCAAAAGCCATTCAATTTATAGAGTTAGAGCTTCCCTGTAAACAATATTTGACGTTGTTGTATTTTGGGGCAGCTAAATAAATTGATGTTCAGGAGCTCCCACCCGCGACAGGCCAACGTACAGTTGACCGTGAGTAAAACAATTCTTTCGCAGGTCAATCCCTACTAATTTGAAGGTTTGGCCTTGGAACTTACTAATTGTTAAAGCAAAAGATGTTTTAACCGGAAATTGTAGCCGTTTAAATGGAATTGGCAGATCAGTTGGGATCATCGGTATCCTCGGTATATGAGCTAATTGACCGGCTGCTGGGCCAGTGATAATAGTCGCTACAATTAAATTTTGCTTTAACTCTTTGATAAGCAGCCTCCCGTACCCCTTCGTGACGCCTGCAACAACTTACTATGCATAGCTAATCGAGCGGAGTTTTATCTATTTTTTTAATTCGAGATAACTTTCGAATGGAATGTTCGAATTGAATAATTCAAAAAGTAATATAAGGGTATTGAAGTAGTCTGAAATAATATATACGTTTTTTTTATAAGGATTAGATAGGTACAAATAAAGAGCCTTTTCTAAAGCAGGATTTTAATTTAATTTTAAATAATTTTATATAATGACGCTTGCTGTGAGATAACTATAATAGTTAGAGACATGCTGTCGGGGCATTTTTTTTAGATAATGATGTGTTCTATAAAATTGTAGTACATAATTTTATTCTATTTTCAATAGTTTTCGCAGCGCACGCGATGTAAGGATTTTTTTTGGTATTTCTTTAACACCTTGGGTTACATTTTTGAAGTTTACGTAAGGATCCCTAATTTTTTTGAAAATGAAATATAGCCTATGTCACTCGGGAATAGTGTAGCATTAAAACAGTGAAAGAATTTTTCAAATCCGTCTAGTAGTTTTGGAGCCTATTCAATTCAAACAAACAAACAAACAAGAAATCAAACCTTTCCTCTTTATAATATTAGTATAGACTAATGCTCTACATACATTCTAAACAAATTTATTTCCACAGTCGTTATACAAAAAAAGAAGTGAAGCTGTGTAGTGTCGGTTTAGAATAGCACAACCTCATTTCTTCCGGTGGGTGTACGTAAGAGGCGACTAACGGTATTGGGGCTTTTAAGGGATTTTTGGGCGATGCGGTTGGAGACCCATCACCAACAACCTTTATTTCACTATCTTTTCCCTAGTCAACTACCTAAAAGTGGCTGAGGACTTTCTAGTTTCTTAGCTCTGGCTACCCCTTCTAGGGATTTATAGCCCTGTATATATGTATGTTCTTCTCTTGCAGTTTGACTAGTGTATGTAGTTATTTTTCTGATATCTAAGGTTTCTTTAATCACTCACCCATGAGATATGGCATGATGATATATGAAACCTATAATGCTCCTAGACAGAGTAGTTTTTTAATAGTCAAGAATTTTCATAATCGGATAAGTATTTCCAAAGAATAAGACTTACAAACAAATAAAGTTACAAAACTGATGTAATAGAAACATGGCTAATGAATGAATGGCTATGTCCATTGTTGGAAGTTTATTGACTTAAGTGATGATGAATACAGCAGACGACTAGATGTTACATGACTTTCGCACAAAGAGTTGCCGTAATGTATTTTTAGATCACCTATTGCTTGACCAGTTTTAATGTATAAATAAATTAAATATTTTATAACTGACCAATTGCGTATAAATTTTCTATAATAAAAATGACATGTAAAAAGGCATTGTTATTCAACCCGCCGACTGCGGGACGACGCGACGTAGCATGCGGGTGTGTCGGCAGATCAATTCAACTGTCAATATGTTTATAAAATTAAGTTATCTATTTCTTTAATAGACATGACACTTATATAGAAAAAGAGATCGACAGGTCACTTATATACGTATACCAACGGCTATAAATTCAAAATTATAGTAGCCAGAGGTAAAAGTCAGTCAGTCAGGAAAAGACTGTAATAAAAATAACACTAAACAAAAAATTGCTGTATAGTGTCGGCTTAGAATAGCACTACCCCATTTCTTCTGGTGGGTGTACGTAAGAGGCGACTAACGGTATTGGGGGCTTTTAAGGGATTTTTGGGCGATGCGGTTGGAGACCCATCACCAACAACCTTTATTTTACCATCTTTTCCCCACACAACTTTCCAAAAGTGGCTGAATATTTCTAATTCCTTAGCTCTGGCTACCCCTTATAGGGATTTAAAGCCGTAAGTACATGTATGTTTCTTAAATATTAATAAATATTTTTTTGCGTTCCAATTCTTACCTGCGTATTTTTAATATGAGTATACTTTAAATAATACCCGTTCAAATAAATAATTATTCAATGTCAGCTCAATGGGTAGAACACAGGTTAACGTGGTGCAAGCGACTAGTGTTCAAATCCCGGGCCGGGCCTACACCAATTTGTCTTTTCTAAAGACATATGTGTGGTTACTTTATCATGGTTGTTAACGGTGAGGGAAAACATCGTGAGGAAACCCACATGACTGAGTTGTACTTAGTCATGTGACAGTGTATTTGTACAAAACGACGATAGGCCTGCCCCCTATCACGTGAGTACACTGTCCATGCAAAACGTGGGTACTCTTAACACCAGGTGACAAAGTCACGTGATGTTCAGAAGTATTAGTACCTCTGCCGACCCCTTCGGGAACGATAATGTTATGTTATGTTATTTACTTACTTATAACAGCTGTGGGTTCAAATCCTGAGTAGGACCTACACCAACCTCTCATTCTTAAACTTATATTAGCTATTTCTAACGGTGAAGGGAATATCGTGAAGAAACGCAAATGTGATGTTCAGATGCATTAGTACGACTGCCACTCCCTTTGTGAATATAGAGCGTGAACTTTTAATATAGTGATAAATAAAGGAAAGAAAATTGTCGACGTAAAATTTTTCGGCTATAGAGCGACGGGGCGAGTACCCGAGTTCGCGCGTTCGATTCCCGCCCGTGTCGAAAATTTTCTTTCCTTTATTTATCCTTTATTTATTAGTAATAATCTGGGGATTAGGTTAATCTGGGTGCAGGCCCTACTCAGGATTCTCTGGATAATCTGGGGAATTATCTGGATAATCTGGATAATCGACACAGGCAGGAATGAGGTTTTCATGAACAAAAACATTCAAATTTTAATATAGTGTTTGATTTATGTAGTAATGAAGCCAAACTTAATTTTGTATTTCATTGAAGTACCTGGCACCAAAATAACGTTAACTGCTGACTCAACCATTTAGTTGCTACAAAGAATGGAATCATTATCATTAGCGTATCCGCATGACGAATACTTTAATATGTTTGTTGTGAACGATACTTATTGTTTACAATATTTCTTTATCTTTTCTTGCTTTGTACTGGATACTGAATACTTATTGCTTTCTTCATTATTGTTTTAGCTATTTGTAATCTTGCAAGTTGTGGTGAATGAAGCTATTGAGAAAGGTAGGAATGTTAAGTAGGAACAGTGTTTTTTTCTTTATGAACATTTATAGAATGTATAGAACAAATAACTTAAATTTCTCATAAAAATAGGTATCCACCTATTCAAGGTGTGAGTAATATTTACATCCATATACTCACGACTACAAATCCCTAGAAGGGCTACCCCGAGCTTCGGAATAAGAAGTTCCTTAGCCCCATTTGGAAGTTGAATGGGGAAAAAATTCTCAAATAAAGTTTTTTGGTGATGGGTGACCGCATCGCCCAAAAATCACTTGATAATCCCCAGTACCGTTAATCGCCTCTTCCGAACACCCACGGGAAACAATGGGGTAGTGCTATTCTAAGCCAACACTACACAGCTACGCTTAATAATTACGTAATAAATATATGCATTACCCAAGTACTGTTAGATAGCGCACGACGCAGAAAGTGATGGAACGTAGGTGACGGTCTAGCATACTAATGACGCGCCGTGGTTTCGATCGTCTTTGTTTGCCGCCACAGTTAGGAAACAATGTTGTAGGCATTGTTGTAAAACAAGTACACTAGTGTACAGCCGTGTAGTGTCGGCTTAGAATAACACTACCCCCTTTCTACCCGTGGGTGATCGTAAGAGGCGACTAAGGGTATAGGGGCTTATTAAGTGATTTTTGGGCGATGTGGTTGGAGACCCGTCACCAAAAACATTTATTATTACCATCTCTTCCCCAATCAACTTCCAAAAGTGGCTGAGGAATTTTTAATTCTAAAGCTCTGGCTACCCCCGTTAAGGGATTTATAGCCGTGAGTATATGTATGTATGTATGTAAGTACACTAGTATCCTATATCAGACCTGTTTGTGCATGAAAACCTCATGTGGTGGTCGTGGATTCGAGTCCCGCTGGTGTCCAATTTTTTCTTTTCTTAATTGAATATATTGCTGTGTAGTGTCGGCTTAGAATAACACTATCCCATTTCTTCCGGTGGGTGTACGTAAGAGGCGACTAACGGTATTGGGACTTTTAAGGGATTTTAGGGCGATGCGATTGAAGACCCATCACCAACAACCTTTTTTCCACCATCTTTTCCCCACTCAACTTCCAAAAGTGGCTGCGGAATTTCTAATTATCTAGCTTTGGCTACCCCTTCAAGGGATTCATAGCCATAAGTTTATGTATGTATGTATGTTAATTGAATAGTCGATTGTTTTGTCCTATTTAATTTGCATTGAAGTACATTTACCAATGGGAAGTGTTACGTCTCAAAAGCAGAAGCTAAGAATGTTCAAATCCTAAATTGTAAAACTTATAATTAATTAAATATTATAATATAAGAGATAGTTCAATAAAAGAGACGGAATAAGCTAATGATCTGGGTTTTAATTGGGCTTCGAAAATCCCTGTGCCTTTTCTAAATACCACAATTGACACTGAGAACATTAAAAAATAAAAAAATAAAGAAAAAGAGTAACTTTTTATGCGTTTGAAGGCGATGGCAAACACGTCCTAATATTTTTAATACTTTTTTGCTATTAGTTTTTTTTATGTTACGTATCATTTATTTTCTTCTTGAATTATAGGAGCAACAATTCAATACAGTAAACTAACGATACATTTGTCGGAATGCTAAACTTTAGGAGTGACTACAACATAGCCTGCCTAATCAGGAATGCGTAACACAACCTTACCTTCGCCACTTTATGTGCTTATATTCGCTAATTGGCTAAATAAATAGCTCTACGGGTATAGAATTACAAGTTAAAGCCTATATGTAGAAACCCGTTGTAAAAGGGCAAAAGATCTGGAAAGACCAGTTTTCAGAACAGATTGCTATGAAAGTCTCGGATTTTGGTATAGATATTGTAGAATTACTAATGGTTCAAAAAATTTATAGCTATTGGAAGTTTTACTAATAAAAATGAAATAATAAAGTTTTTTCTGTATTATAAATACATACGTTTTAATTTTTTGAATCGGCGCCAGGCAAACTCACAAATGTTTACAAATTTAAACTTAGAGAATTTGGTTTTTTGAATAAAAATAATACACAATATATTATGATTGAATCAGAACATTCAATAGAATCCAGCACCTTCTCCGTTTGTGGTAATCAGTTAATAACTAACTATTGTATCTTACCCGTACGAGTATTACGCCCGATTTCTGAATTGAGTATTCAAGCTGAGAACGACTTAAGTATCGTTGTGTCTCATTCAGTGGTTAAGATTTCAATGCGACAGAACGATACTTAAGTTGTTCTCAGCTAGAATCAATTCAGAAATTGGGCGTTGGTTAGTAAATCTGCAACTTGGTGATTAGTTGACGATGCAGTTAGTAACCTATCATTCTCATTTCCCTAACAGCGGCGATATAAAATTATTTTCTGAAATAACAATGAGCTGACTTAATGATAAAACAGTTCCTATCCTAATATAAGGAAAAGGAATATATACCAACTTCGTTATGTTTGGGGACATCTCTGATACTACTGAATCGATTCTCAAAGTCCTTACAGCAAAGGACGTATTCATAAGTGCCAGCCTTTTTTTTCAATAGCCCGAAAAGATCGGTAGAATAATGCGTCGTCGTCACAGTAGCGCTTACCTACGTGGCTTGACGTCAAAAGCCTTATCAAAATCACGATTCAAAAAGCAGCAAGATCAACTAGTTACAGTTTAAAACGTTCCTTACAATAAAAATTACGTGACATTTCATTCAAGTTTCAACTGCTAAAGTGATGTTCAACAGACATGGAATATCAAGAGGCTTAGCACGAGCGCTATTTTATCGTCACGATATCGGTTAGAATGAGATGAAAGTATACGATACTAAGTAAGTGTGAAAGAGATGACTGTTTTATACCTCGCGACATCTAGTTAAAACGTCGCTCGTACCAGCTATTTAGACAAGAGTACAAGACGATACAATACCACGCTGTGTGCGCCGGCGCAGCTCAGCTGATCCGATGACTCACTGGCTTGTCATGCCTTTGTCTATTGTGTAACTGACGAACTTAGTTCGATTCTATTATATGCAATTTTATTATCATCATTGTCTTCACGTCCCATGCAATGGGTAGACAGATATGAGTATGAGACAGTTTAGGATGCTTATGCCGTGGTGAAGTAGGAGTTTCTATGGCTATTGGCTTTAAAATGTGATTTTTTTATACTATAATGTAATCATGGCAAGCCTTGTCATCGAAGAGAGCTTTGACTTTTAAATCCTATACCAGTATTACTGTGTCATTTCTAAAGTAATGTAAATGTGGGTCTTTTATCTTGGTTTATACATTGACAGATACGATCGTGAGTAAACCCACATGGCTTCATTTACACTTACTATAGTACTGTGTTAGTTCATCGAACTGGCGAAATTAGGGTACTCTTGAAAACACCTGACTAAATGATTATGTGGTTCTAAACGTAGTTTTGCCACACTCTTTGATTTGTTTATTTCGACTTACTATCTTATTTCATTATAAGCTGTGTAGTGTCGGCTGAGAATAGCACTACTCCATTTCTTCACGTGGGTATCCGTAAAAGGTGACTAAGGGTATTGGGGTATTCGAAGTGATTTTTAGGCGATGCGGTTGGATGCATCACTAAAAACCTTTGTTTTACAATCTTTTCCCCACACAACTTCCAAAAGTGGCTGACAATTTTTGTATTCCTAGGCTCTGGCTACCCCTTCTAGAAATTTATAGCCTTGAGTATATGTTAGTAGTAAGTTTATTACCAGCCCGCCAATTGACCGGTAATTAATAATGATGCCGCGAATGATGAGATGAGATAATCTTAGACATGCTCTGATCAATAGCTTACTGTTATAGGCTGATGACGATGATGGCAAAGCATTTGGTTATTTGTTTATTGCTCCTCTACTTTGCTTATCTATGGTCTTTGTCTATTAAGTAAACATTAAATTATTAAATCTCTGCACCGTCGTGTATAAGAATAATTATTTTCTTTTTATTGATTTTATAGCTTAAAAAACGAACCTGAATTTTTTTAGAATGTCGAATTCAAATCAAAAAATAAAAGCAAAAAAACGTGTTAACTATTATATGTGATGAGAAATGACCTGTTTAAATAACAAATGTGATTGTATTTCTTATTAAATTTAAATAAAAAATACACGAGAAACCGTTTTTCTAAAACATAGTTTTTTCTTGTTTGGTTTGACTTTGTCACCTGGTGTTCGCAGTACTCACGTTTCGATCAATCATCCAATAAAGTAAAAAAAATGGGATATAAATTATTAAAAAAACAAATTTGAAAAACCGTAATACGCAAAATTAAATGGTTATGTTAATACCGTTAACCATTCGGCACGAATAAAGAAAGGCACTCTGCCCTGATTTGTTGAATCTGAAGGACTAAGGACAGCAACCTTCAAAATTATGTACGTGAACTTTTTTGTTCCATATGGTTTATAAACAATTATAAAAAAAAAGACAATAAGCTACGAACCAAAACAAAATCTGCAATAACATCAAAACAAATCAGAAACTACAAAATAATTAGATCGACCTTTCAAACAAATCAAATCATCAATCCATCTCGCTCACTCCTCAATATAAACAAGGACAGCTATATTTTTGTTTTCGTTGACATTCGGCACAGACATTTGTGTGCGTGCGCATTCGTATTTACGAACTAGTGTGCGTGCGGAATGCGGCTGTGGTCAGTTCCGCGGGAGAAAGTCACGCACCTCCCCCCTCCACCCGCTTCCTTACGTCTACTCTGTGAACAGACAGTACTCAGTACTTTCCCATACAATGGGGATTCTCGTTTCAAGAATCAAGACACCTTTATCCATTCATCTTGTGTTTGCTGTTCCTGTCTTACAAGTACAAATATTTGTTAATAAGAGCAGGACAAACTGAGCGTGTTGATTTGGAATAATGCTTTCTTATTTGCGATTAATTTCTTATTGTAATATTAGTTTAGAAAGGATTTAGTTGTAGTGAAAGTTACCTTGCTTTGTAATTGCGAGTCCAATGCTCCGTACTGTGTAAACAAGCTCTTGAATGTCATCACTGGAATCTGGGTGGTATTTTTTGTATTTGCACCCTCTAACTAGCAATTTGATAAATTCTTATCATATGATTAAAAAAATATGTTCTTAATTAACTTATTAGCGCCTATATTGCTCATTAATATCATATTTTCCTAAATACGCCCACTTACTACAAAAGGAAATGTTTAAGAAGGCTTAGCAGATACTACCAGATAGACATGTGATTTTAAACTTTAATTCATATTTACATTGCTTATAATATAAGTAATTATTGAAATAAATACATCTATATAATTTACTTAATATAGAGGTGATTTTCCCTACCAATCGTTTTACTTTGCATTTATCTTCTTGTGATACGTACTTAATTATCCCACGAAATATATTAGTCACTGTAATTACCTCATTATCATTCTGAATACTTCATTCGCTGCTTTCCATTCATGTGTCCGGTACAACACTCGAGAAGCAATCTTATTATGAAATATCTTTCTTCACACATATATACATACATATATACTCACGCTGTTATTTCCCATTGGGATAGATAGAAACTATCAATCGCCCCTTTGTACGATCCTGACAAACTTCTCTAGCTTCGTTCGCATCCATCAATATTTTTATACACGTGCTCTTTTATTCTTCAGACATTTGCCTTTTAGAGCACAGATTCTATTTGGTCCAAATGAGTCCTCCACGATAATCTATATTCTACATTATGGACAATCTCATCGTGACTATAGTAAAACTATATAATTTTATATATATTATGTTTTGATGATGCAGGGATGCCTTTAAAGAGTACGATATAATAGTATTTAAAATTTACCTATATATTACACCATATTTATAAGGGATTGCATGGTGTGGTAATCAATTTCACCATAACTTGAAGTCCTATTTTTCTGAAGAGAAGCAGAGGACTAGACAGACCAGGTTTATTGAAAATTAATTAAATGGTTTATTACTTATTTTGAAGAAGAGTAATTAAAAACATTTTTACAAATATATAAGACCCCTTAAGTCAGTTTAAGATGGCGCACAACATCGCAGTTATAACACTCAAAATTGCAATAAACGAAAATGCAGAAGAATTACAAAATATGCCATAAACCAATACCGCTTATACTGACAAAACTGTCGCAATAGGTTTTTTGGCTTAAAAAACGTTGTATACTTTCCACTGAAGATCCGTGAACGCAACACCCAAGGAGGTCAAGTTCACTCCGTCCCACATTCGAACCCCGGACAGAGACATCCTGGTGACGTCACGTGACTCATCGTTTCATAATATCACATGATTTGGACAAAAGCATTGACGTCATGAATATGAATTACTTAATTGGCGATTTGGAAACACAAAGTGAAAGTTGCTCGGCTTATTCGTTCAGCTCATTAAGGATAACGAGTTGGTACGAATTTTAACAAAACACGCATCGAATTTCACCTTTCGAAGGTAATTTTCGATGTTGGGATATCAAAATTTAAAACGTAAATTATTAGGATTCTTTAGGCTGTTAATTACTTAATTTTATTACGGTTACTTTAAGATTAATTAAGGTATTACTGGATCTGTAAGGGATTAGGAAATTTGAAGTAAACAAAATGAGTTTCCGACGTTTCACAATATACTTAGTATTCGTATCTTAATCACTTTATCTCGTCTTTTATCGTTATGTTAAAAACAACTGAAATCTCAATTATAAAGTGTTAAAAGTATTGTTTTAATTCATACTTAGTTCTACTATAATGTAAGGTCAGTAGAAATTGATAGCTTTTTAAATAACCAAGAGAAAACAGCGATTCAAGAGAATTCTTAGTTCCAAAGTACATAAAACTACAAACATCTAACCGACGGATAACCAAAACTTTGGAACTAACTTTTCCTCAGGCACTTTTAGAAGTTTGAAAGGGGTAATATTTTTAGACAAAGGAAGAATTGCTGTGTAGTGTCGGCTTAGAATAGCACTACCCCATTTCTTCCGGTGGGTGTACGTAAGAGGCGACTAACGGTGTTGGGGCTTTTGAGGGATTTTTGGGCGATGCGGTTGGAGACATATCACCAACAAGCTTTATTTCACCATCTTTTCCCTACAGTACTTCCAAAAGTGGCTGAGGAATTTCTGATTCCTTAGCTCTTCTAGCTCTTAGCTTCTAGGAATTTATAGCCGTGAGTATATGTATGTATGTAGTTTCTAATGATACCCTCACCTTGTTACACTTACGTCTGGTCAAATCACAAGAAGTATTTTTTTAATTTCAGGTGAGGCTAAGAACCTCACTATACTTTCTCAATTTGACCTAGGCAGCGACACTTTTTATGAATTAATTATTTTGAAAATTACTGTATTTTAGATAAGCATTCCATAGGCCAAGTTGTTTAATTTGATATCTTTAATCGATTTGAAATATAAAAAGGCCAATTTTGAAGACTGTCTCAAAAAGTGATAAACACTTCGCTAGGTAAAAAGAGTATGGCTCATTAAGAATACGAATAAATTAAAATCTAATATTTAAACAATTATTCAACATTAAAATCAGGTAATACTTCCCAATTATGTGCCACTAATTTGAGAGTAAATTAGCGATTCAGTTTGACTATTATTAGGTTGCGGTTCAACGCAACTTTATTTGTAATTAAAGACAAGATGTTAAATGGTTACTAACAGCTTTGTAATGTCAGTAATGTGCTATAACTTAACAAAACCTTTCAAGAGATAACCTTTGTTATCAATGAGATAGTTAGTAACCTGCTCTTTTAGCGAATTCCAAAATTATCTTAGTTATTTCATATAATGGGTACTTTGTCACGGCTCTGTAGGCAATTGTATTTTCTTATCTTTTTTAATACTTTCTACGAACTGGAACAAGCTTTTACAACCACTATCTTTAAAAGCATTCAGTAATGGATTCCTACAAAAGACATCAACGAGCGCAGCTTATCGCGCAACGAGAATAGTAAATAAAAATCCAAAATATGTCACAAAAATTTATTATAAATTTCATTTCGTTACATATAAATAACAACAAATAAGTGCTCTCAGGCAAGTCTCGTCGGCGCGTACGAGTCGTACACAGTTCGCGTCCGCAACACTAACAACACGAACGTCACGTCAAAATGCACTATACAAAATATAATACTGCTCATTAAATATAATTTGTCACTTAGATAGCGTCTTTAGCACACAGTTTCCATGGGGAGTTTGGTGGGCGCGGGGCGGGGGGCGGCGCGGGGGCGGCGGTGGTGTTGGTGAGCGACTCCCCGCAGGAGGGGAGTTGGGTGGAGGAGTGCGTGAGTCGCGGCGGCGCGGGGTCCCGGGCCGCGCCCCCGCCGCGCCGCAGCTTGGCCCGCAGCGCCTGCAGCGCGTGGCGCCGGCAGCCCACCACCAGGAAGATCATCACGCCTTGCAGTGCGTTCAGCAAGTCCGTGGCGTACCACACGTAGTCCGGCCCGCCCAGCGCCCACGACGCCAGGTCCGCGCCCCACGTCACCCCCATCACCACCACTAACTTAGCACACACGCGTCCTATCGCCGCGCGTTCCGACGTCGATTTCAATTCGTCTCGCCTCCATAAACCACAAGTTAATTGTCGTGTCGTAGAGGCGAATAAGGCAAGGTTTACTAGGAGTAGAACCCCGACGGGGCCGAAGAAGTAGACGAGTATTTCGGCGTCACCGTAGAACCAGCATCGCGCCTCC